>SPJY01012519.1:1912693-1938849 GCA_005191435.1 Raddia distichophylla | reverse complement strand
GGTTCCACTAATTATTGCTCTAAAATAGCATGGGTAGTGGACAGTTTCATATTTTCAAAAATGTAATCATCACATTGAGTAAGAGCGTCACCTTTGTCATTACCTTGTGGGGTCTCATTTATTGATGCATGTGTAACTTCAATGGTTTGCTCTCTACTCACGGCAATGATCTCTTCTTCTTTCATGTGTTCCTCTTTATCCTCCTCTTGATGATGCTTATCTTTCTGTATAATGCTAGCTACGACAATAGGAGCAACAATGGGTTCATCTAATGAGGCAAGAAACTCATTCAACGATTCAATAAAGATATGTTCTGCTCTACAAGCACATTTGAATAATTCTGAGAGAGAACTGTATGTTTCATGATGAATGAGTATATCTCGAATTTCCTTATTAAGTCCTTTTAAAAATCTATTTTCAATTGCCTCCTCACATTCATTTAATTCACTTAGCCGTAACGAGGTTTTAAATTTCTTATAGTACTCTTTTACCTTCATTTTACCTTGTCTCAAATATTTCAAGTCGAGATAAGCATCTTCCGCATCATAGTCATCAAATGTATCTCTAGGTGGTAATGGAACAAATACGTTGTACTTCTTCTCATGATGATGAGAGGTGTAACCTGTCATTGTTAGTAGCAAACAAGAAAATACACGGGTATATTCCAATAAACTACTAGGTATTGGAGTCACTCAAGCCACACCCCGCTCAAACATTTACCTTGCTCTTACAAGTTCTTACCACACAAGCAGGCGGTACAATCGGTGGCTGGTTCGTGATAATCCAAGCACAGGTGGTGATAAAGCGATAGCAAGGTCCGTCTCTGTTTGATTAGTAGTATATAGAGCTTGGACAGGCTTATATATGTAGCAGAGGATAAACAATTATCGAAATCAGAATAGCAAAACTGAATAAATATCCAAAGTACTTGTCAAAGTTGCTGGCCTAAACTCGTTTCTAGAACTAGTTCAAACAAGCGAGGAATACACCAAGTACAGGGGATACAATATGCAAACACTTCTGAATTTTTTTCCTTTTTTGTCCGGCTCTTTTGTATGCACTTACCTTTTTCTTCTCTTTTTTTTTCACCGACAAATAAATTTGCAGCACTGTATTTTCAGCCTCTAAAGACAGCTGATCTTCTAGCACAGTTTTCGGATTTTTAGCGACCTTCGAAGTAAAAACTCAAAACTACAAAGTTGTAGATCTTTTTCTGCCGTTCAATTTGCATATATGGAAGTCCTAATTTGGATAAAGGATCTAGGAGATTTGTGTCCCGTAATACAGACTGCTCAGACAAATCCGAGACACATACAGAATCACTTCCGATGCAATTTTGGATCTGAAGATGGAGTTTTTGGATCTTCTCACAATGGACAAAGTTGTAGATCTCCTCACAATGGACAAAGTTGTAGATAATTTTCAGTGCTACAATTTAGGCTATAAAATTGTCCAAATCGAAGTTGATATGATGGAGATATTACATACGGAATAACAGATCCGAAATAATTGCGAACCAATTCAACTCGAATTCCTTTGGTGCTCGGGTTTGAAGTCAATAAAACGGATAAACTATATAGAGAACGAATAGTGATTTAGAGAAAGGATATAGAGAACGAAATATAGAGAACCTGCTGGCGATGCTCATATGAAAACCGGTTACAACGGTGCCCTCTCTCTCTCTCTCTCTTGAAAATGACAAGGTATTTGTATTTACATAAGGAGGTAATGACTGTAGCGCAATATGAGCATCTCCAACACTACTAGAATTTTCTAAAATTGCGAGGGCCAGAAAATAAACGCGAGGGCATAAATACAAACCCTCGTGTTAGATGGAAACACACGAGGGCTGCAGAAAGCCCTTGTACTAAAATATACACTAACGAGGGCTACATGCCGGCCCTCGCAACAAATGGTGGCCGCCACCTACTCGCGAGGGCTAACTGTTAGCCCTCGTCACTAATGGCCCCAATAATTGCTCGATCCCGCATCCCGTGGGCACGTGGGTGTTTTTACAAGGGCTTACTATAAGGATGGGGAAGACATAGGTGCCTTGGAAGCATACAGGAGGGCAATGACACCGAAGGCACAACGACAAGCTCCCGAGCCAACCATGGCACCACATGCACAAAGGAAGATTGTAAGTGCAACTTACATCATTCCTATATTGTTTTTCCCTACTTACCATTCTAATCTCACTCGGCTTGAATGCAGGAACGGTACGTGGAAGCGTACAAGCAGACGCACGGTCCTGATAGCGACCCGTACGCGGAGAAGGAGCTAGACCCTGAGGTTATCTACACCCGCATGGGGCATAAGTCACACGGTCGCTAGGGGATGGGCTCGGACCACATCAGGTGATCGACTTTGCTCTTTATTTGTTACATGCCTTCGACCGCCACGTTACCCGACTTCTCCATACTAATCACACTTCTCTGTTGCAGGTCTGGTGGATTCATGCGCGATGCAAGGTCCCGCTGTGCCGCTAGGGATAGGGTTGCTGAGAGGGAGCTGCAGAGGGATAGGGAGAGGGAGAGGGTGGAGCAAAGGGAAAAGGAGATAGAGGAGTGACACAGGAAAGAGCTCCAAGACTTAAGGATACAGATGAAAATGACCCAAAGAGCGGCTCAGGAGCGGTGGGAAAGAGAACAAATGCAAAGGTGAATAAAGTTTACAAGCCGCCATTCAGGGGGCAACTTCGAGCAGGATCCATCATAGTAGACATGGATGTAGCAGAAGGAGTGTTGATCTTGTCCATATAGGTGATGTCCTCATCAGACATGCTCGATCAGGCTTGATCCACTAAGCTCCCCACGGACGGCGCCAACTGTCGACGATTAGGATATCAGTCACAAGTCAACTAAGGTTCTTGAGAAGGGGAGATAGAAGACACTGTCGAGCAGAGCAAACAGCAATCAACGAGCAACAGGGAGACACAGGGTTTTTATCCTGGTTCAGGCCTCTCAGGGGAGATAATAGCCCGACGTCCAGCCTTTCTTTATATCAAAGAGGATCATAAGATGGAACTCAGCGAGATGAACAAGTCTCGACAAGATTAAGGGTGTACAAAGAAGTATTATGCGATCTAAGTTTCAAGTCGTGTCGGATTGGCCCCTCTACACGCCGTAGGGGCCTGGTTTATATAGTGTTGAACAACCAACCTACCGGGTGATAATCGGGCCGGGCTAACTACGAGACCGTAACGAACACGTATACATGCCAAATACATCCCGAGGTAGATAAGGTATACTCCAATTCTTGGGGATCACGACATCTGCTCCAATCCGGGAAACCACGTCCGGGTCTTCACGTAGCCGTGCAGAACTCTTGTTCGAGACAGACTCGAACACAAATCCTGGGCCGTTACGCACCGTGCCAACCAGGGAGCTGTTCGGCGGGATGCATATGGGCCTGATAGAACCTTCCAGGGAGCCAAGCTCTAGGAGGCTGTTCGATTGGGCCGTCAGTGAGTGGGCCATGGCAATGGGCCGTGATTTTATCCCCGACACCAGCCAGCTTGTTAACGGGGGTAAGGAAAAGATAATAATATAATATGACAACAAGACCGGTAACCACGGTTCACAAAACTGCCGGTTAACCGCGGCTAACCGCGCCTCCGTGGGGGCCCGGTTAGGTAAACCGGTGGTTTAGGGTTTAGGAGTCTGGGCAAAATTCGTTTAAATAACTTCTGAACGTAAAATATACATGAAATTCCTAAAAATACTATTATTCATTCTAAGCATTTTGGCTTAAAGAAAATTTAAAAATTCAAATTTCTAATGTATATTTAAAGTAATTTTATCAATTTTCATCGATTTTGACATTTTTTCATCATAAACCACGGCTAACCACGGAAAACTGCTGGTTAACCGCCCAAAACCATAGCTAACAGCGAACAAAACCGGGAAGACGGAGTTTTGAATTTAGGACAAAAATTGAATGAAACCGCCGGTTAACCGCGGTTAACCGGCTTCGTGTTAGTTCAGGCTCGGAGAGCTTTGCGGTTTTGTGAACCCTGTCGGTAACACACACAGGAGTATAAAAGAAGATAAGTTAGGCAGATAGTTGGGAGCACAATAAGAAGAGTATAAAGTTCCCTAATAGTGCAATCAATTATCAGATTGAGCTAGCAGATATGAGTTTGGAGGTTTGTTTTAAGAACTTCGTCGGAGCTCGTCCAATTCACTACCACCCGCTATCAGTTAAGAACATCGAATGGTTATGAACACCCCCGATTGGGCCCGATTGGTCCAATTCCTAACACAGCGGAATACACGTGAGACAAATCTCGGATGGATAGGGCTGTCACCACCTAACACCTCTCACAAAGTACATTGGAATGGTTGTAAACCAAGCCAGATATAATCTCAGACACCACGTCTGCTATTAAATCCGATCACTCCTCCGCGGATCCTAGGAAGGCGATCCAAGTTCAATATTTAGTCTATTCTAAGCATATGAGAATGAACCCAGACTCGGAACCAGATGAACTTAATCACACTTTCCACTTAGTGTAAATATGCTTAGCTCAAATAATGAAATACACTTGTATAATAATAGCAAAGTCTTAAAGAAGGGAAAGGATACAAGAGCTATTACCCAAATTTTTGAAGACGATTCCGGAACTCTGAGCTTCAGCTCGACTCAACTCTAACTCTCAATCTAACTACTCTAACAAGTGAAGAATGACTCCAAATGTAAGGGATGTGGTGTGTTGTGTTAAGTGAGGTGAGGTGAGGTGAGGGGGTCCTTTTATAGCCATCCATCACCAATGAGGGGCTTCCACATCATGGGACAAGTGTCATCTCCACAACAGCAGAAAGGAGAATCCGAGAGGGGATGCAAGTCGGTCGGCCGACCCACCTTCGGTTGATCCTTGCACTCGTTTTCGCCTAAGATGATTTTTTGACGGTGTAGATCACCTCCCCAAGTCGGTTATGGCAGTTAGAGCCGGTAGAATTGGCTTCCTTAAGAGCCAAGTCACCCAATTATGAAGCAACTACAGCCATTTGATCAAACCGACACATATGGACTCTTGAGATTACTCCTTGGTACATTTCTTGGGAACTGGGAGAAGTTGGGGTCGGTTCGGTGCAGGGGCCAGGTCGGCCGACCTAGGGTAGGTTGGCCGACCAGCTCCTGTATCCGGTTCAGCCCTAGTTTCTCTCAACTTTATTTCTGAGGACAAAATCTCACCAAAACTTGTGGAAATTTATTAGTTTAAATAAAATGCATATATAAATATTGATTTTCCCCCAGATTACCGAAATGTTGACGTATGTCGGCATATGAAATTGGACTTTAATGACTGCCAACACGCACACCATCTCCTATTTAAC
Source organism: Raddia distichophylla (assembly GCA_005191435.1). Lineage (NCBI taxonomy): Eukaryota > Viridiplantae > Streptophyta > Magnoliopsida > Poales > Poaceae > Raddia > Raddia distichophylla. The sequence goes on along the minus strand of SPJY01012519.1, from coordinate 1,933,510 downwards.
ACCCCTCCCACCCACCCAGCTAGAGTTAGCACTTCACTCTCGTCAATGCTCACACCTATCTTCATCTTGAGCATTAAATCTTCTCCCCATTCAAATCCTTTTGGTCTATACTTTGGGTTGGGTTTAGGGAGTGAGATCGAGTGTCCCGTTGAGCTAGCTTCATCTTTCGAGCACCCGGTTCATCTCAAAGTTTATTCTTTGCCAGATTTGTTACTCTTGGAGGTTGAGGATTTCTAGACTGCTAGGTGTTGCCTACAAGCCACCAGAGCATTGTGTGGTATGTTGTGGGAAGTTTGTGAAGGTCAATTCTGCATTCGGAAGGAAAAATCAAGGAATAAAGCTGAGAGGTCTTGGTGTAGCTTTGATAAGGTAAAGGTTTGAATGAGACCCTGACTCAAGTGTTACTGAGCCATCTCAAAAGAGACATAGGATCCCCTCAAGTATCTGAACATTGGGAAACAAACATCGACACGTCTCCTCTTCACTTTTAGTTTCCTTTGTGTTTGTTTTCTAGTTCGATTTGCTTTTGGGTTTGTGTTATTGTGTGATTGAGTAGCATCTTCGAGTGCTATTGCATCTATCTTTGCTGTTGTTCAAGTTTTAGTGCAAGTGGTGGCTTGGAATTGTGAGACGATCTCTAGATTTAACCTAACACTATTTGCAGGTTGGACTGTTTTGTTTGTAGCACCGGATACTCCGGTAACCATTGGACTATCTAATGTCTAATGTTTAGGATCGGACAGTCGGGGGCTGAAGCCTTCACTTAAAAAGTTGGTTGAAGTTTTTAATGCCCATTCACCCCCTTTAGGCGACATCTTGATCCTTCAAGAGAGATTGCGTTGCATTTCAGGACGCCTCGAAGCCGATTGCTTTTTTGGATGCACTTAGTAGACTAGTAATGTCCCGATGGGATTGCATCGAGACAAGCCCCATCCGGACCTGCACAGCTTCCCCCACCTCCTTGCTCTCCTCTCCATTGCCTCCACTCTCCTCCTTTCAAGTCTTCTCCCCCACCGACGTCTCCGCCTTTGCCACCACCCATGGCCGACGGTGCCATCACCTTGCCGGTTCATTGCTCAACCTTTCACCGTCATGGTGACCCCACCCACCCTAATGCTGGGACACATGTGTCGATCCTCCTACCACCACCGACTCGACTGCCTTGAACTGATCCCATGGCTCCGAGAGTGGTGCCGCCTCGCCGTCCTCCATATCTATTGAGATCCATGTGGAGGATACCCCGGTGTTGTGATGAATATATGTGACAATATTTTACTTTGGTGAGATTTTGAAGTACTTTGATAGATCATCTGTCGAAAGGGGCAAAATTTGAAACGGTGTCCGATGGCGACGGACAATGTCCGAAAGATTCGTATCCGAACTGAATGTGTGACTAATTGCATTCTAATGATTCTTTTGTCCACGGATTTTGATGTTGATGATGTTTGTGAAGCTAACTTTGCAGGAGAAGGTAAGTGTTTGGTTTGAACTCATCTCTGTGATGAAGGTGCTAGTGGGTACGTGGCTGACGCCGTTCCGCGGAGGCGAACTGCAGGTTTGGGCGTCCGGGGGTGTGCAGGCAACCCGATTTAGTACCTGGCGGTCACAAGAGATGGCGTGGACGTGAAGCTTCGCTGCGACAAGGATCCGAGACAGCTTGAGGCTGGGCGTTGGTCACTTGGCGGTGAAGCGGGATTGGCTGATGGGCCCAGCGTGGGTTGCCTACCAGGATGTTGCGAGGATGCTTCTGGAGTAATATGACGCGAATATTTCTTGTCGAGAGAGAGTTAAAAGGTGTGTGTGTTGTACACCATTTATCATCAGATCAAGGGTGGAGGCAACCCATAGGGTTTAATGCTGGGAAACAGGTAGGCTACGCGAGCACAAATTCAAAATTTTCTACAGCGATTCACCCAAGATCACATGCTAGTAGGGGATCACAGATCATTACCCTTGACGCGCCGATGCAGCGGAAGTAGATGTGCGTGTGTAGAGGAAGTAGACGTACTCGTCCCAATCAACACAAAGTGCTCGCCTGTGCTCTCCTGTGCTCGCCGAGTGCTCACCTATGTTAGCCGGTGCTCGCCGAGTGCTCGCCGAGTGATCCAATCGAACAGTGCATCCGCGTACGACGGTGCCTCTAGAGGTTTCCACACATACCAACTAGGAACACCACATGGGGTGTGCTAGCACCTCGCCGTGCAGCTAGGGATTATGGGGAGCAGGAGGGGCGCGCGATGGATAGGCATGGTGAAGGCTCAACTCATGTCAAACGCCACCCCCGTGCCTCCCCTTATATAGACGCGCTAGTGGGCTTTGGCCCGATAGGGTTTCATCTTCTATGCGGATCACATCCACGCATAAACCCGTTAAACAGTTCGAACCCGTTAAGTGTGTGACCCGTTAGGTCCAGTGCAAGTCGACTGTGGATGCGGAAACCTGTTTCCGATCCACCGAACAACAGCAGCACCTTGTAGTACGTATTGACCCTGAATGCACAGAATCAATATTCGGCTAAACCTTGATACACTCACATACCGGGCCCTTTGCCACACGATACCCATCAAGCTCTAGGCGAGATGCGCGCCACCCTTGTTGATAGCTCGACCACTTCACTCAACAGTGTAATGGATATAAATCATGACTAACTCCTTAATCATATTAGCATGGTCGTGTGCTTTCCCTATCCATCCACACGAGGGGCTCAGAGGTATCTCTCCTATTATCGAGGAGGGGCAAAATCCATCTTGATCATCACACCCCTGGCTATGTATTGTGGCATACCTAGTAATCACTTTTATAACTATCCTGTTACGGTGTAGCGTTTGATGACATCAGCATACGAGTCAACATGATGGGCATCTATGACAATCTCAGGTCTAAGGACCATATAGGCGTACCACTAGAGACTATACGCTGATGGCACTTGAGAGATAACAATCTCACAGCATCTCGGAGTGGATCTGTCCAACTACCCATGTTTTTCAACGTGTGTCCATACTATTGGTTTGATATCTTCATATCTATGGTATGTGAAACATTACCATTAACTAATACGTATGCTGATCAAATCATAACCGCTCCTCGTAATGATATGGATCAGGGACCGTTTAGAATAATGTTACTTAACAATGTGTTTGACAATCAAGCCGTACCCAATAGACAAAGTCATGACATTTAGTTAGGGAAGATATAAACAATGTTATCATAAGTACATGAATAAACACGTGGTACAATCATCACTATGATTGATTTAAGGCATATCCCTTTCATTTATGAGGTCTCACTTCTGGGGCTATAAATTAGAGGGGGAGGGGAGCACCTCCTCCTCATGTCTAAGAGCTGAAAATTTCAGAAATAGAGAGGGTGAGTTGGTGTGTAAGGGTGGCATCCTAGATGTCTTGTAATTCCCCAACTTCTACGCAATGAAATAAGTTTACTCAAGTTCGTGTTTCGTTCTTACTAGTTCATACGTTTTACTCTTGTTGCTTTGTAAATTTTGTTGTAACTAATTTATTTGCCTCCTTTTCTTCTCTATACTTCAGATCCATGATGCCTTGAGTTTGCTTATGTGCTTTTACACCTTCTTTACAACATAGGATAGGCTAGAGATCTTGTTTTCCCACTAATTGCAAATCTATCCAAAACTTGTTTTTTGTGCAGCAGTCGGCATTTGATTTTTAGAAAAATTTGCAAAAATCATTTTTGAGTGCATTCAGTTGGATAATATCCGTGTGACGGCGTGCTCTCCGCTCAACCACTGCGGATCACACCCCTATCAGATTTTCTATCTTGCTATCCGATCAGCTCGGGCTCAGTTCGATTCGAGCATCGGGATCGGCGAGGAGCGACGCGTAGAGTTTACCCAGGTTCGGACCCCCTCGTGGGTAACAGTCCTACTCCTGCCGAGCCTTAGCTCTTTTCCGTGTTGTGGTTGTGTGGAATGTGATTACAGAATGTTTCGAACCCCCCTCTCCCTTCTCTCTCCTCCCCTTTTATACAAGCCTTGAACTGGCGGAGAGAGCCGAGGGGGTAGGCAGTACAGTACTCTCAGTACTCTGATAAGACACGAGGGACAGGACATGAGAGATAAAAACGTGCTGCTACGGCGCCGTATGGCACCGCCCACGCGTGCTTCGCAAGTGGCCCCTGACCCGTGTGAACACGCCAGTGAGACTGCGGGCGGGGCCCAGCTCGCTCCTTTTGACGCGGGCGGCCAGCCTGATGATGGCAAACTCTCTCTCTGCCGGTCAATTCTGCTGCGCCACAGTGACAGTTGGACAGGCTCGCAGAGGTCACTGTGGTGGTAATCATCTCTTCGTCTGTCTATCCGCGCGTAATGTCGCATTGAATGCGTCCGTCCTTCGCAGCAGGGGGAGCCTTCGGCCAGACGACTCCTTTCGGAACGCTCCCTGCCACGCGGGCCGCACCTGACAGAGAGGGACCCTGCGCGCGCCGAGGGGCTCACCCACACGCTGGGGCCTGGTCGCCCGCCTGACGTGTGGGGCCCTCGCCCGACGCTTGAGGGGCTCGCCCACACGCTGGGGCCTGGTCGCCCGCCTGACGTGTGGGGCCCTCGCCCGGCGCTTGAGGGGCTCGCCCACATGCTGGGGCCTGGTCGCCCGCCTGAATCACGGGGAATGCAGAGCCAGCTATTGATGATGACCATATCCTTTTATAGTTTTATTGTGAGTATTATTTTTTGTTTAGGTAGATATTATAACCTATTTGTAACCATGTATGAGTTTGTTCTTTTATATTGCATAACGTGGGTAAAATAGTGCAGTACATTAAAGTACAAATGTTAGATGATATTTATATTTAAAAAACGTCGCCCATGTATTAGATGAATATCAGGGCCAAAAAAAGGATCTGACATGCTATATTATGTCATGTAAAAAAATACTGGGTTCCGTCACCTTTCTTTTACCGTCTATAATTACATATACGTCTGATGTTTTCTACAATAAATGTTCAAAAAACAAAAAACAGTAATAGTGAGGTTTGTTACATATTAAGAACTTCCCCTGTCAACCCTGTTTTTTGCTATTCCTTCTTACAGGTTGCCTTCCAAGGAATTCAAAATGCCCTGGTTTCAGCAAACATGTTGCGATTATAGCGAATAAGTGCTTAGTGGTAGTTTCAAACGTCCGTCACTTTTTCTATTCTTTGAATAAGAATGGTGTTTCTTCAATCAATATGGTGTTGATTCTTTCTGATAGTTGCAACTGGTTAAATGTGGTTGGTACTAAAAAATGTGTGTTGTGCGTTTACCATGCTGAACAAACTTATGTTGCTGGTCTATTGCGTTATTGATTCGTCCTGCGTTGATTTAACAATGTCTTACGTGGGCAAGTATTGTTTTGCAGAGTTTTCATGGTTGCGCCATGTGCACTAGCAATTCAAATTTTCCATGTTGTGCCTATGCAGTGTTTACAAATGTAAAATGCCACCATCATGTTTTACCATGTTACTAGCTGTACCACCATGAATTACTTTTAGTTTTATGAAGATATTTATTGATTGCATTCCCACATATTTGTCCAACCAGACAATTCTAGGGACAAATTGAAGGATTATTGAGTCACAATAGTATTATTGACATGCAGATTGCACAAAGCAACTTATGTCTTTAGGTCACCATGCATTATGTCTCCTCTTTGAGCTAACACAAGATTTCCTCTTTGAGCACTACAACGAGATGATGCGAGCCTGCCAACAATTGGTTGTATCAACTTTATGAAGTTAACTTGCATCTTGGTCACTCAGAACGAACTATATTATCTGACACAGTAGCTACCTGTCAGTTTAGAGATTTATAAGCCTTATTTGTTTTTCTATGAGGTGTTATCGATTGCTATGATGTTTCTTGCCAGCTTTGATTGGTGGATACATTCCTCATCAGGTTAACCTTTTTGGACATGAGAAAATGCTTTAAGGGATGGATCTACGTTCGGTCACAGTTTGTGATCTAATATATGCCACGTCGATATATGTATCTCATTACAAAAGGGTGTAATTGCATCGATATTTGAAGATACTTCTCTCATCTAAATTCTAGAGATATGTCACTTTTGTCGTACAAATTACATTGTATGCCTGTTTTGTTTAGTTGTCATGACATAGAAATGCATTACAAGGTGATGGCTAGCGTAACCGATCTCTGAACCAGCGGGCCATGGGCCCGCTTACTTGCTAGTAACATTAAATGGTCAGTTTTTTCATGCCATTGCAAAGTCACATAGATCTTTACGTGTCATTGCAAAGTCACGTACATAGATCTCTACGTGCCATGGCAAAGCCGTCTGCTACTTATATGTCATTGCAATTACTTGTTATTGTCATTTATGCCATTGTTGTCTAGATTCTGCTAGTCAAATCTTTTTGGCCTATAAAATGACCATTTTGCCCTTGATTTCTGATCCTCTAAAATTATAAACTGATCCAAGTTTTGAAGCTTAAAATCTTACCAATTTTTAAATTTAAGTTCACAAAAATTTGGAAGTTTGAAATATTAGATTTTTAAAATTTTGATAAAAAAATAAAATCTAGCTAAAATTTTAAATGTGAATCTGACTAAATTTCAAATTTTTTTAAACCTGGTCAGATTTTAAAATTTGAACTTGGCCAAATTCAAAAAGTTCTAAAATCTACCTTTATTTTAAAGTTTGAAATCTAAAAAAAATTAAAAGCTTAAAAACCTTGTCGAATTTTGAAATTTTAAATTTGACTATTTTTGAAATATAACTAAATTGGAAAATTTGAACAAATTTTAAAAATTAAAATCTACCCAGACTTTGAAATTTTAAATTCCATTTTTTTTACCAAATACAAAATCGGTCAAATATCAATTTTGTGTGAACTCATGCGGTCAACAAGGGTAATATGGGTATTATAGTAGGTTAACGGTGCCAACTAACGGAATGATATAGATGATAGTAAAAATGAATTGCAATGGCATACATGGTAACAATGATTTTGTGATGGCACAGACAACATTGCAAATCAAACCAGTGGCAGACCAGGTATTTTCTAGACATTAAAACATTAAGCTAAGAATCAACTATATATGTAAACATAACTACCGCCACTACATTCAATAATTGACTGCTATTTTTTGTATTCTTTATAACACATCTAACACTACTTTTGTAGATTTTTTCTCCAACCATCATTTGCATCTTTCGCCTTGTTCTTCATCATATATTATTTTATCATCCACCTAACATGCATGCTACTATTATTACATATAATTAATAAATAACTATTTAGATAAGTTCTCTATAATGAGCATAAAGAAGACTATATTGCATTCCGCTTATTCTTTATAGAGTAAAAGGCACTGACGGTCCCTAAACTTTTTCCGTAATGCCATTCAGGTCCACGATCTTTCAAAATCGAAAAGCGCATCACTGAACTTGCTAACGTGTGTCGTTTAGGTCCAAATCTCATCCGGAGGAGTAATTTGCCCAATGGACAGTCCATGTGGCATTTTTATATTTAGAAAATTCAAAAAATCATTAAAAAATCTAAAAAATCACAAAACAATTTAGGAAAAACCAGTGTTCACCTAGTCGTTAGTCGGTAGTCAGTCGGTTACCTAGTGACTAGCGACTAGGCGGACTAGTCGGAGACTAGTCGGAGACTCCAATATGGCCAGCAAGAAATATTAATACAAATAATCATAAACATAAATACAGAAAATAATAATACAAGTCACACATTGACACACATAAGACATCGCTGGAGGGTGGCGTCGTCGCTGGAGGGTGGAAGAGGGAGGCGGCGGCACTTGAGGGAGACAGAGTGAGGCGTGGCGAGGGAGCATGGCCACCGGCTGCTGCCTAACCCTAATTTGGTCTACAGTGTATAAGTGTATTAGACTATTAGTGTACTAGTAACTAGTGTGTGGCTGTGTACCCACCTTTTTATTATCCTAGTTGGCCCGACTAAATGACTAGTCACCGACTTGGACTGACCGACTAGCACCGACTAGTCTGATTTTGACCGACTTTGACCGACTAGGCGGTCTGATCGACTAATCCACCGACTAGGCCCTAATCAGTTTTCTAAATATAAAAAATGCCATGTCGACTGTCCACGGTGGCAAATTACTCTTCCGGATGAGATTTGGACCTTACCGACACACGTTAGCAAGTTTAGGGATGCGCTTGTTGATTTTGAGAGATCGTGGACCTAAATGGCACCGCGAAAAAAGTTTAGGGACCGCCAGTGTCTTTTACTCTACTTTATATTTGTTATAGACTTATGCACGTATATATAATTTAAAGTATCGTGTGACGCAATCGACTTGTTGTTGGAATGGAGGCCATTGTTACTGGCTTTCTGCAGGTCGATGCTGAAAGGGTGTGGAGCTAGCCATGAAGTATTTATAGGCAGCTAGCGTGCGACGGTGCGAGTAGCTAGCGCAGAGAACGTGGATGAGGGCGCGAGTTTCCGTGGGTTAGCTATTGCTCGTGCTCGTATATACAGACTCAGAAAATAGCCAATCGATGGATCGGTCGTTATTGCTCGTGCTCGTATATACAGACTCAGAAAATAGCCAATCGATGGAGATCGGTCGTTATGATCTGTACGTAAACATGCGTAAATTCAACTGACGGAACGTGGGATCATGGACGTTTTTTTGTGATCGTCTCAGGACTTTGCATTAGCCAAAACAAATCACTTCATGAAAGCATGTGCGCAACAGCGCAAGCAACTGATCATCATGCATGTATATATATACCTGCAGTTGCGGAGTGTGTCGCGCGGTGGTGCATATTCATGGATAAAACTCCGAAGTACTACCTTCGGTCATAAAAAGAAGTCGTCGTTAACTTTTGTACACGACTTTGACCATTCGTCTTATTCAAAAATTTAGTTCAAATATATAAAAATATAAGTCATACTTAAAATACATTTAATAATAAACCAGATCATAACAAAATAAACAATATTTATATAACTTTTTTGAATAAGATGAATTCCAAAAGTCAACGGTGACTTCTTTTTGTGACATGAGGGAGTAATAATTAAGGGTCTTGTATGAAGCAATGTTTAAAAATATTGATGGTAACAAAAAGAGAGCTGTTTTTGGGACACTACCTAGATAGCATCTAGTGCTTAAATGAGGAGAAGAACTGTTTAACTAAACATTACTAATATTTAGAGGATGTTTAGTGTAAATTTTAAAACATAAACATCTATGAAAGCATATTTGTATTGTGATATACTAATATTAGGTGCTTACTGATGCATCATAAATCTTGAATCATATATACTGCATTACTCTGCTAGACTAAATTAATAGGAAAAGTTCATCGACCAAACCAGAATTTTTTAAAAATCACACCAGCATCGATTTTATTCATAGCGCCCACAGAAGGCTACATGCACGAAACACTGAAACATGCACGAGCGGCATGGTCCAAATTAAGACACGAGTAATAAAATTAGTAAAGCAACATTCACGAGTATGATTAAGCATTTAAGCTGGCATGGGTTTGCGCGTGTGCATGATGCATCCTAGCTCTAGCGACGGCAAGTCGTTGGCTTGCTGTCGCTGAGCTTGGCGCAGACTCGGAGAGCGACATTTACGATGCCATCAATGGCGATGCGGCCGCCGGCATAGGCGCTGACGGCTGAGCACATGCACTTGGCGGCTTCGTTGCTGGGGAGCCCATCGATACGCGGGCAACACTCCTCCTTAACCTTCTTCTTGTCCATCGGCTGGCCAGTGATCAATTTAGCACACACCGAGAAGTCCACGTCCATCGGGCAGTGATCACCATCTGACGGTCGCGGCGGCCGTGGCCGCGGCACTCCCGGGCCCTCCTGGGGGGGCTCGACCTCCGGCTCCGTTGGCCGTGGCGGCCGGGGCCGCGGCCGCGGCACTTCCGGGCCATCCTCAGGGGGATCGATCTCTGGCTCCGGCGCTAAGCATGGATCAGGTCCATTAGGGCGGCCGGCGTGGGCAGAAGCCAGGATCAGGAGAACAGTGGCGAGGAAGAGGGCAGAGGACGCAATCGACTTGGAGGTGGAGGCCATTGTTGATTTGTTTCTGCAGGTCGATGATGAGAGGGTGTGGAACCATGAAGTATTTATAGGCAGCTGGCGGCGTGGGTGTTGCACTGTTTCTGGTGCTAGAGAACGTGAATGAGAGCGCGATTTTTCCAAGGTTAGTTATTGCTAGTGCTCGTATATACTATATGTATAGACTCAGAAATAGCATCGATGTTAATTATTCTGTACGTAAACATGCGTAAATTAAACTGACGGAACGTGGGGTCATGGACATTTTTGGTGATCGTCTCAGGACCTCGCATTCTCCAAAACAAATGACTGCATGTTGTTATAACATATCGATATACACCTCTATATTTGATAGTTTATATAGAAAGTTTCTGGATAAAAAAACTTCTCTAAAGATAAGGAATGATCTCTACTGATGAGATGAGATAAGATAGTTTCTCTTCAGCATTATAATTTCTAAACTATCAAATACAGAGAAAGGGTGACGACATGCTCTAACACATGCAACTGATCATCATGCATGTAATACCCACGGTTGCAGGGTTCGTTGGAGTCGAATTCAAAAAAATGTTGCGCGGCCTGTGTACTCCTTGTTCCTTAAGAGTAATACCCACGGTTGCAGGCCGTTCTTTGGAGTCGAATTCAAAAAAAATGTTGCGCAACCTGTGTACTTGTTCCTTAAGAGTAGGTCACTAAGTAGTTGTTTAGAGAAATGTTTAGAAAAAATGATTTTTTTGCACTTAGATATCATCTAGTTCCTAAATGAGAAGAAGATATACATAACTAAAGCATCAACATTTAGAAGATGCTTAGTTCGAGTTGTATACTATAAGCACCTGTGTAAGTATCTTTACATTTTAATGTAAATTTTTTCTTTAGGTGTTTAGTGATTTGCTAGCATTTTTTCTCCTTCACTATTAGCGTATAAGCCTTGAATCAATAAATAGTACAAGTCTGGGTTGAGCCTGCTGCCCCTCTCCACCTCGCCACGTGGCGCCTCCCTGCCTCACGAAGCCCACGTCGCCCCATCACCGCAGCCGTCCGATCGCGTGCGCCAGGAGATCCAGCCGTCCATTCGTTTGTTTATCTATAAAACGATTTTTTTCGTCCTTCTCTCGGCAGCACGGGTGGCTTGGCCGGCTAACTAGCTGAGCCGCCCGCGGTTCGATTCCCGGCTCTTCGTTTTCATGCGTTTTTTTTCCCTGGGCTGGCGGGCACTCCCACGCGCGCTTCGCGAGGTTCCAGTGCGCGCGTCGCGGCCTCATGGCTCCCGCGCGCGTCGCGAGGTTTCGGGCGCGCCAAGGGCGCGCTGTCGCGGCTAGTCATATTTGCAATACTCTGCTAGAGTTGGAAGCTGGGTGAAGCGTGGAGGCAACATCAGCCTTCGAGAAAAGGTTGCCGTTTTGCCAAAAAAATTTACAGGTGTTGTCTTGTGCCTTTTTATCTCGTGCATCTCAATAGGCACGAAAGATTTGCCAACCGGCATGGCCAACGTTTCAATAGACACAAAATTCCGCTAAATTGAATCGTCGATCTTAATTAAAAGCAAAAGAACATCTCAAAACGACGTTGAGACAATAACAACAAAAGATTTCAGAAGACCCCATAACGTGCCAATTTGTAAGAGAGAGCATCAAAAAAATTTCTGAGCATTCATGCATGGGGATTCAAAGGAGAAGATGAACATGCAATTCTACAATATGCCAATATATGGTAGTCAGACATCTGCACCATCTCATACACCGACTCGTCCAAATTTAAATCCCGCCATTATTTGGCGGGATTCAAATCCTACCATTCCATTTAAATCCCGACAAATTTAATAGTGGGTTTTATTTACACATAGCCCTTGGTTGTCTTGATGTCCATTCCTCCGCCTGACTGTTTGATAAAAAATATAAATCTTGACAATTGAATGGACAATTGTCAAGATTTATATTCGGCCAATGGAACGGCGATGGGCGTCTATCTATTTAATTTTAGTAAAAATATTATTTATTTATTAAAAATAAAAATATAAGATACTAAAAAACTCCTTGACGACGGGCGGAGGCCTTAGCTGCAGGTAGTCCTCGAAATTGGGTTGTGCCGGGCCGGCATTGCATGGGCCCATCGTGCCTCGGGCCGCCGTGTAACGGGCCGGCATGGGCCGGTCAACACTTTGGGCCGTGCCGGGCCGTCACGGACTTCCAAAAGCCAGGCACGGCACGGCCCAAAAGCCCGACGGGCCGCAGTCGGGCCGGGTCCGAGCACGGCACGCTCGACAAAATAGAGAGATAAATGATTTTTTTTATAAATTTTTACAGTGCTCAAATGAAAAAGTTGTCTATACAAAAAAAATGTGTCTTGAAATTCTCTACAACTTTGATGTATAACATAAATTCACCTGTGCTGTGGAATATCTCGAAAAATGTGAATTATCGAAATGGGTGAGTGGGTTCTAAAACAGCCAGTGCACTAAATAATTTGTATAAATTCATGCATTGCTCAAATGAAAAAGTTATCTACAGGAAAAACGATGTTGCGTCTTGAAATTGTCTACAACTTTCATGTACAACCAAAATTCATCCGAGCAACAAAAGTCCACAAAAAATACAAAGTAGTGATTCGTGCCTTAGTTCAGGCCGTACCGCCCCGAGCACGGTCCAAATGTTCGGGCCGTGTTGGGCGGCCCGTCGTGCCGTACTTTGGGCCTCTAAAATCGAGCCGTACTCGGACCGGCCAAAAAAAAAAGCATGGCCCAATTCCTAGGACTAGCTGCAGGCCTGCAGCCGCTCGATGGCGACCTTGTGGCCTGTCGAAGACTGAGATTAACGTTTTGATTGGGGAATGGACAGTTCCTAGTTTTGAGCCAGGTACATTGGTATGTTTCGTCAAACAGTTTGACAATATGAACTTAAGCCAAGTAGAGACAACACGGAACAAAACTTTCCCATTGGTTGGGCGGGATTTAAGTCCTGCCTAATGGGACAACAAGATTTAAATCCGTCCCAACCAAATGGCGGCATTTGTTCTTCCTTATAATTCAGCCTTCGTGCACATTACGGATGCGCCGCCCATGATTTGGCATTTTACGTAGCGCTCGACCAACCAGCTCCACCATGACCACATCTCCAAACTAGCCACGTGGATGCGTCTCACTCCAACACAACTGCTAGCCTTGCGTTGCGTTGCATGCCGAAAAAGCCACTCATGAGACCCTCCTTGTCCCTCGTCCCTTGCACGCACAACTACTAGCTTGCATGGCTCGACACTGCACGCCCTTTTGTTCGATGGGTTTTTAAATATTGTCATTTCATCGGACGAGATTTAAATCCCGCTCAACCAAAGAGCTAGTTTATCCCTATATTGCCTCTTTTTATACTGATATCTATTTTGTCTAACAGTTTGATGAAAAATATAAATTTCATTAGTTGAGTAAAATTATTTCATTTATTTATTTATTTTAAAAACTAAAAAAATATTAAAATATTCCTTGAGCCTAAATCCTAAACAAATTAGCACAGGTTTGGACGTGCTTATTCAGCCCAGTTCTGTACTCCGGTTTTCTCGGTTCTTAGGTTGACTCCAACAGCACATTGTATACATCACTGAACCCTTAAAAAAGGGGATGAACTGCTCCCCTACAATATCCAACAGCATCCCTTATAGCACCCCTTAATTTATCGGGGTGGAGAGAGAAACGGTACATGTACGGGGCTCTATGCTCCCGTATCCTCAACTGCAAAGCCTCCCGCGCGATATCGGAACAGGTACCGTGCCTCTGCCCCCTCCCGCCGCCTCATCGTCCCCTCCCACCTCCTTTGCCCCCTCCCGTGATGGCGGCGGCGTCGATGGCGGTGGGGTGCGGGCTACCGGCGAAGCGGGGGGGAGCCGGGCGGGGGCGCGCATGGCGCCGCCGGCGCCGCGTAGCCCCCCGGCTTCCTCGGCGGCGGCGGCCAGGGCGGGGCGAGGCTGGACGGCGCGTTCCGCGACAACGTGCGGCGGTTCGTCGGGCTGTGCTGCGCGCCGCTGTCGCTGGGGGAGCTGGGCGGGGGCGCGCATGGCGCTGCCGGCGCAGCGTGGCAGATGGCGTTCCCCGTCGGGGGTGAGGAAGGGGAGGTGGCGGTGCTGGAGGTGGTGGAGGAGGACGTGCCCAGGGCCAGGAGCGTCTACTGCGAGCACTGCACCGTCGCCGGTGAGTTGGCCGGCCCGTCCGGCGAGGTCCAGTCCTTTTCTTGACCCGGCCCGTCTGGCGTAGTGTAGCGCGGCACTGACTCTTGTCATGTATGGAGATAGTATCAGGCCCGGTGTCGAGTATCGAAAAAGTATCATAAGGGGTATCAGATTTCAAAAAACAGGTATCGACTACGGTGTCGAGCATCGATGGTATCAGGTTGATGGCATCATATATCACAAACAAAAATCTTGATTTTTAAATGAATTGTATTTTTTTGTCAAAAAATATTCACATGAAATGAAAAATTAAATGTCAATAAAAATCAACCAAAAGTAACAGTATGATACTAATTTCTAGCTAGTAAAAATAAAAAATTAAAAACATGAAAGTATTTAAAATGGGTTTATTAGAATTTTAGATGAATTATGAAATTTTTTCTACACAATTTAGACTTCAGATTAAAAAAGATATAAAAATAAAAAAGTCAAAAACAAATAAAACGAACTACGCTTAGTAAGGAAACTTGCGTGTCTACGTGTCATTACTATCGAGTGGTACGTGACAGCCTTCGTCAGCCTATGTACCTTGCATGCGGAGTCAGAAATCCTCGGCACAAAAAATCCCGACACGAGCGAAGAGGTGAACCGCGAGAGAATTTTTTTTGTCGCGTAGCAATCCCGTTGGACGGTATCCCGTAGTATAGAATTTTTTTTGTCGCGTAGCAATCCCGTTGGACCGTAGCCGACGGGCGCCTCACATGTATGCTCACGCCGTCACGTGTTGAGTAGCCCACACGGCCCACGCACATTTGCACTGCGCCCTGCAAAGGCCCACATGCACAGCAGCGCAGCACGGCAGCGACGCTGTGCATGCGGAAAGCCGATACGAGCAGCAGCCGAACAACAGGGCCGTAAAGAAGCCCACGAAGCCCATGCGATGCAGCCAGAAAACGGCACAAAGCAACCATGCATCTGCCCATAAAGCCCACAAAGCCCACGCAGCAGGCGCGCAACGCTCAAGAGCTGATTAGCATCAAATCGCTTTGTAGACACAAGAGGTAGGAGCTTGTATATATGAACATCCAACATTGGGCGCCCCCATACAATTGTACCATATGAAATACCTCTTTCTTGCTCCCTGAATTGTTGTCTTTAGAGCACTAAAGCATAAGAAGCGCTTCGCGCACAACCTATAAATTATCTAGGGGGCGGGTTTGTTTCCTGATTAAAGCACTTTGGTTTTGAGCTTGTTGTGTTGAAATCAATGAATAAGTATTTATACCACCAATTACAAAAATGCTTGACTAGTGTACGGGGGTTTGTTCTATTGAAACCAATGAATAAGAATTTATATCATTGACTACTCTTAGGGTAGTTACAACGCGGTCTCTTAACCCGTTTCTACATGTGCTAGGTGAGTAAGAAAACTGATGTGGCAGGTAATAAATGAATAAAAAGGAGGAAATCGTTTCTACATCAAAAAAATGGTTTCTTACGTGAAATCCGGAGGGTAGAAACGCTAAAGCAACACATTGGACGCATTCATTTCCTTTTTGTCACTAAACAGTGGCAGTAGCCTTGCTGATTATCTAGTTCTTTATCATGTGCAGTCATTAGCCCTGCTTAATAAGTCCTTTACACCCTTATACCTTTTTTTTTTGCTGGAAATACACAACCTTGTTCTCCAAAAAAAAATCGGTCATAGAGCAATGGCCAGGCTCAGTGCAGGGTGCAGATCATGAAGCTGATAATTGATAGCTCAGTACTTAAACAATAAACAACAATACTTTTATGCATGGGTAATTGCATGATTGGGGCTTGGATGAATTTTAGGATGGCATTTACTATCTAGCTACTGAACTCTAATTCTGTACGTAAACATGCGTAAATTCAACTGACGGAATGTGGGATCATTCGTATAACTTCGTATAATGTATGCTATACGAAGTTATTACGCAAGTGCACAAATGGTTTACTCACGAGTTGTAAATGTTGATGATAGACCACTTAGAAGGTAGTCTTATTAACTCCATTGGTTTTTTTTCTGGAAAAAAAAATAAAAACCTCCTTAGGGATTGGACAAATTTTCATCGTACATTATTATGAACATCATTTACCATTTGATCTAGCAACTAGACTTGCCGGTAGTTGGTCCGGGTCTTATCAAAATCCTAGATCCGCCACTAACCATCCATGTTGGATCTAAGAGGTTATGATGAGTTTTTGCACTTGTGAATTGAAAAATCTTTTCCACCGAATATTTTTCCTATATATAATGCTATAAGGAAAATGCTTCGGACACCCACGCGGCCCAACGTCTCGGCCCAGTAGCGCAGTGCATTGCCGTTCAACACAACGACTAGCAAAAAAATCGTGTGTTTCATTTTTGTCTATTTAAATTTCTTTTTTTTGTCTCTATTTCATCTGGAGTCCAAAATGCATGGAAGAACTTTCATAATTCATCTAAAATCCTAATTAACTCATTTTAAATACTTTTTATTTTTTATTTTTAAATTATTTTTCATTAGCCAAATTGTTTCAATAGTCTATACAAATTGTTTTCAATAGGCTGAACTAGTTGTTTTGGCAGGCTAGACATATTGTTCCAATATAAAAAACTAATTGTTACACTTTGGATAGACATATCGTTCCAGCATGCTAAACTAATTGTTCCAACAGGCTGTACAAATTGTTTCAACAGATTAGATATATTGTTCTAACAGGCTAAACTAATTGTTTCAACATGCCAAACATATTGTTCCAATAGGTTGTACAAATTGCTTCATCAGGCTAGACAAATTGTTTCAATAGGCTAAACTAGTTGTTTCAGCAGGCTATATATATTGTTTCAATAGGCTAAACCAATTGTTTTACCATGCTATATAAATTGTTCCAATAGGCTAAACCAACTGTTTCACTTGGTTATACGTCCACTAGGCAATAGTAATTGTTTCAGCAGACTAGCCATATTGTTTCAACAGGCTAAACTAATTGTTTCATTAGGATAACAAATTGTTTCAGTAACTTTTTTATAGCAACTTTGGTCTTATTTTGTTCGTAAAAATGCGAGGAACGCAGCGGTGCAAACGGTTCGTGCATTGGAGCGACCAGTCAAAATCTATGGCCGTCGAAAGAGAAAACTAAAAAGAATCTTTTCGCTGACGTCGTCGCTGACGTCACTGCATGCATGCAAACAGGGGGAACTTTTCGCGAGCTAGCTGCCATGCGCAATGCGTTCGGCTGGGCCGGGGCAGCGTTTGACGCGTGTCGGACGTCCGCCCCCAATTCCACGCCATCCTATAATTTAAAAGTATTGTGTGACGCAATCGACTTGTAGTTGGATGCCATTGCTACTGGCTTTCTGCAGGTCGATGCTGAAAGGGCGTGGAGCCATGAAGTATTTATAGGCAGTTAGCGTGCGACGGTGCGAGTAGCTGGCGTGGAGAACGTGGATGAGAGCGCGAGTGTCCATGGGTTAGCTATTGCTAGTGCTCGTATATACAGACTCAGAAAATAGCCAATCGATGGATCGGTCGTTATTCTGTACGTAAACATGCGTAAATTCAACTGACGGAATGTGGGATCATGGACATTTTTGGTGATCGTCTCAGGGTTTTTCATTAGCCAAAACAAATCACTGCATGGAAGCATGCATGTGCGCAAGCAACTTATCATCATGCATGTATATATACCTGCGGTTGCGGGAGTTCGTTGGAGCGCGGCCCGTGTGTCGCGCGGTGGTGCATGCATGGATAAGACTCCGAGTGAGCACTCCTTGCTCCTTATGGCCTTCCTCAATGGAAGGTGCTTAGAGCTAGATGCTCAAGGTGCCACATCACTAAGTAGGGACGGGACTGGGTCGGCTTGACCCTTTGGGCCAACGATCCATTTGAAATTTATTCATCAAAACGGATCCGTGGGTTCGGCCCAAACAAAACAAGGGCAGAATCGGTTCGACCCTACAGATCCATTGGATCGAAGCGGTTCGACCCGCCGCCTCCTGCCGCCGGCGCCTCCCCTCCGGCCGCCTACCCTCTCGACGGCTCCCCTCCCGCCGCCGGCGCCTCCCCTCAGGCCGCCTCCCCTCCCGACGGCTCCCCTCCCACCGCCGCCGCCTCCCCTCCCGACGGCTCCCCTCCCGCCGCTGGCGCCTGCCCTCCCTGGTATGTCATGTATTTGCATGTTCCTGGTATATATTTTGTAGAAAATTTCAGATGCAAAGAAGTATAATGGTTTCAGGCAAAACTATGCAACACACCAGCATCTGATATTTTCCTTGGCACTATTATATTTCCTTTATCATTGCATAGATTTTAAAAGATATAAACTGCTATCACAACATGAACTGTCCTTCCCTCAATATATCTAATTATCTAGATCATTGTATATTTGCAACAAAGCTCATTCACTGTGTCAACTTCGCTAACAGGTGCATTTCACTTATGATGACAGCTGTGTTACATTTCAATAACAGGTGCATTTCACTTATGATGACAGCTGTGTTACATTTCAATTGCCACCTCCTTGCCCAGTTGTAATTCAGGTTTGAATTTAGCTACTGCATTCATCTTTATTTTGACAGCTGTGTTACTGCTGATTGCTGAAGCGGAAAAAATATTAGCGCGTGCTAACTGCTACACCATATGTTATTGTTGCCGAGTTTAGCAGCGAATTGGTTCGATTGTGATCGGACTAAGTATATGCTTCTCATGTGTTGAATCTTTACGGGCCTCAATTTTACCTACATTTCATTGTACCAATTTTATCATTGGATGTCATGAAGCCGTGTGTTGGTTCCCTGTCTGAAGAAATAGCCACATTCAACTTTCCACCTCCTGCACTGTTCTGAACTTCTAAGAGCCGATGTATTTGAGTTTCAGGCAGAAAGAAGACCCAATATTTCATATCTGTCCGAAAAAAGATTTTGCTTCTGATAACATGTTAAGCCCAACCAATGAACTACTAAAGAGTGAAGACATTATTTGTCAGGAAAAGTTTTATGTCACAACTCACAATTTTTCCTTTTCTTTTACTTTTACTTTTGCAGAGAGATCTTCGGCGCAGGTAACAACAAAGATATGCATATGCCCATCACTTGCAGAATGTCACCGTGTGCTATCTGTGATGGTCCTATGACAAAAACCCGTCTGTCACAGAAGATGCTTCTCTAAAGACCTTTTGTGACAAAATAAGAAAAAACGTTACAAAATTAATGACGAATGTTTCAACGTCATAAAGAATTATGACGACATCAATCGTCATTGTTTGAAACAGAAAACGTCACAAATAAGTGACTAGGATGCTGCCGCATGGTAGATGACATGGCATGTGCCATGGTAGATGACGTGGCAGGTGACATAGTGGAATGTTGTGACGAATTTTATCGTCATAATTTATAACACAATTCATCATCATATAAATAAACCACACAATTTTTTACCTAAATAAATTCATTATAAATTCACAAGTGACCAAGTTATACAAATATTCACAAGTACATGGTACATAACAACATAAATACAGTTGGATTTCAGTGTCACCAAAACACAGTTTAAGTATAAGTTTTAACGCAATAAACTAATAAGCTCTCAACTTCTATAGCTTCATTGCAATAAAGCATAAGTCTTCAAGTTCTACAGCTTCACGATTAGATGTTCCCTAACCTTCAATTTTCCTTAAAAAAAGAAGACATTTAAATATCAACTAATAAGCTCTCAATTTTCCTTCAGTTTGTATAAAACAGGATATTTAAACATGTTAGTGCAAATTGGTAAGGAATCAATGAACATAGGATTAAGAAGTCATCTTTTTAAGCACATAACCATAAAAAGAACAAATGAATGAAACACAAGAATTTCTAATGGTAACTATTACAACATGCTAGCATTTTGGTATGAGAAAGAAACACAATATTCTTTACAGAGAGGTTGTTATGCTGGCTTATAATTTTTTTTCTAGTTTTATACTACCAGTCTACCACAAAGTGGCCAATTTTCATATTTTGCCGGTCTATTACATATGCCAAGTACTGGTGTTTTAACCAGGTAACTGAATAGGTTCTAGCAAGAAATAAATCTCTCCATATCCAGTATCCACCATATTCACTGAATTCATGATATTCCTTGTGTGTCTACAATTGAATTAACTTTGAAAATATACATTCACTAAAGGAGAGTACATAGCACATATATTATGTTGTCTATCGGAGAATCAACTAGGGTTCTTGTCCTGCTTCTCGAAATCAACAAACTAAACATCTCTGAACAAAGATAGTCTACAAGGCGCACCGAGTAGTATTCAACGGTGTAGCTAAACTCTTTGAAATTAAGTAGCACCAAGAATGCAGTAAACAATTATGTGCATTCTTCCTTGATCAATTTACAAATCAGAAAAACTAATCAATTGAATAGCTTGGCAAGAGCTAGTACCAAACTTGTAAATTCCGTTTCGGTGCCGTTCTGGTTTTCCCATTGGAATGGAACATGCTGGTCCCGGCCTATTCCAGCATACCATTCCAGATTTTGTATTAATAATATAAATACTAGAATGTAAAATACAAGCCACATAGTTCATACTCCCTCCGGTCATAAAAAGAAGTCGTCGTTGATTTTTGGACACGCCTTT
>SPJY01012519.1:1826437-1905021 GCA_005191435.1 Raddia distichophylla | reverse complement strand
CCTTTTTCATGTCTTATTTTATCATGTTTAATATAATAGGGTTTAGGATTTGCCTAAAGGTTTTGGATCTTCATCTAGGTGTATGATGTAACAACACCTTCATCCATCATGGCACAAGTACCAATGTAAAAAACATAAGGTCTATGCTACATTACATCGAAATCGTCAAAACTATTTATTTGGTTTCATCCATTCTATGCTCCGAAAACATCTTACCTAATCCAGTTAGCATTTTCAGATTAAAAAAAAGTTGTAGGCAGGATGTTCGTACCCATCATTATTCTCTTGATAGCCTGCTGATATATACTGACCCCCTTAACAGTTTATAATTAGGTAAATGGATATCTTAGTCATTTATACTTTTGCAACCTATGCTGTGATGCACAAAGAAATTTGCAGCCTACGCAGATGCATGCTTTGAGAGATTTAGCGACCTATATGTTAGTTTATATAGCCTATATGTTAGTTTCAAATTGAAGACAACTAGACATGAACAGTTAAATAATTTATCCTTGTGCTTACAAGTTTATTAAGTTATAGCAATTCGTTAGTGTGATGTTTTTATTCTTCTAATGATTTGGCCATTGAACCGTACACATCAAATGTCTCTAAAAATTAACTTGATAATTGATAACTGTCATATCATCAGATGATCTTCATGGAAAGTTCGTTCAACATATTGAGCCAGTTATGATATTGTGCAGAAGCTAGCCTCCCAATATTAAATTACCTAACAGCTGCTACAACAGAAAGCCTAATGTTTTTCCCTTGTATAAATAAATTACTTGTGTTGCATAATTTGTGACTGTTATATTTCTTAAAAATAGGCTAGGACTTTCGTCCGCAACTTTCTATTCAAGTACATGAGTTCCCATTTCGTAGTTTCAAAACAAAGGTTACTCTTACTGTGTTATGATTAATAAAGCTTATTTTATCGATTTCTTTGGCAGCATCTTCTGGTGGTTGTCCCTGTTGTTGCCATACTATCAGATATACAAGAATTTGAACCTGTTACTAATATTGATGGCGTGGCCGATTTTTTTTTATGCACCCCTGCATACGTTTCTAAACGTTGGTATTATTATTTTTTCACCGTACTAGACGACAGACTACATACATTTTCCATTTAGACTTTTATGTCATGGTAATTATGCTAGCCTGAGTTGCACGTACATTCTGTTTGCAATTGACCCTGAAAATGTCCAGAGAGTTACCAAGCAGGCCGTTAATTGCGACATCACCAACATGTTATGAAGCTTGATCGGCTTATGGCAATTAGATTGGGAGTTAACCAGACGAGTCAAGACTGTGACACCGAGATACACCCATTGTCCTTGGACATGGTATGAGGTCTGAATTATGCCCTGTGCGTTGCTAGCATCAACAATGTAACTAGAAACTTCAGTTCGGAAGATCTATTGATTCCGTACTAAATTGTGTTGCTGTCCCAAAATACCTTGTCGTGACGGTGTCCTATTACGTGTACATCAAACCAAAAGTTGTCCTTTCCTTTTTTTTTTGTACAGTTGATCATGGCGCGCCGGGGCGCGCTTACCACCCTAGTTACTTCTATAATACAAAGCGCTAGCACGGCGCTACAGTTCTGCGCAGCAACGATGGCCACGTCGCCCGATATCCCCAGCGTGGCCACGTCGCCCTTTTTCCCGGACCGTCCGATCGCCCCACGCGACCGATCCGTCCGTCCGTTTGCTCCCCCGCGAGGCCATCAGCTGCTCGGTGCCAACCCTGGCCGCCCCTGCCCCTCGCGCCTAGCCTCCCCTCCCCCTTCCCCTCGCCCTCCTCCTTCTCTCAAACGCGGCGGCACCGGTCACCGCCACACCCAGCAAGCCCGGCTTCCCCGGCCGCGGCGGCCAAAGGCTCCGGCTTCCCTCGCCGCCTGCGCCACCCTCCCCCTGTCGACGCTCGCCCGCCGCGTCTCGGAGCCCTCCGTCGGGGCCAAAGGCTCGATTCGTCGTCGTTACCAAGAGGTGAAGCCTCCTCCTCTCCTCTTCTCCCTCCCTTGCTCTGGTCTCCACCCGCCGCCGCCGCCTCCTCTCTTCCACGGCTCAGCTTCCTCTCTCTGCGCTGCTGCCGTCGCTTCTTTCCTCAAACCACCGCTGCCTTCTCTTCCGCGCCGCCGCCGCCGCACCTGCGCCTTCCCCGGATGGGCGGATCTGCCGAAGGGAGAGGCGGGGGCACGAAGGCGGCAAGATGCCCGACGAGGAGAGGTCGACGCGGACCTACCCCGTCCACCCGCCTTTCCCCAGATCCGTCCCGTCGACATCGCCGCTTCCGGTGTGCCTGCCACGCTACCGGAATTTAGTCAGATTTCCGTTCTTTCCCCTACTCAAGTCTTCGGCTCTTCCTTCGGCTCATTGATTTGTTTTATTAGAGTTTTCCCTCCTGTTTATTATTTGTATTCTATGACCTCTCCGCAAAAATGCCTTGCATGATTATTCATATGCCATTGGTTGTGCTTGTTTGCTTACGGTGTTTTCGTTTTCCTCTTATAGTGATCGTTATCCATGGATGGCTTAGCTCATGGTTGCCGTCCATCTTTATCTTCCGAGCCACCTGAGCAGTTTCCTGAACGATCTGATCCAGGTAATTATTTTGTATGCGTGCTGGGTTTTCCTATTTCCCTATACTTTCTGCCTTTATCGCCGTAGTATTTGCTGCTCTTACAGATAGATGTGAATGTACTCATACTATTGGTTAATATCCTGAATTTAGTTTGTTCGGCATTGTTTGTCTCATATTGTTTTTAGATGCCAATAAAATGATTAGCTACGTTTTCAGGCAGCAGGAAAAAAAGGTGACCTCATTTGGCTACAGCAGTTAGCAGGTAACATTTTAGCTACAGTCTACAAGGACCTATTTTTTTCAACCTACCTTTGTTTGTCTTTATTAGCTTTAGATCATCAATCATATTTGTTTTGGCTTCAGGTAAGGTTTGGCTATGTTTCCTTTATCTTTTGGTTAATCAATGGATAACGATAGACAGTGGACAGTGATAATCTTTATTAGCTTAGATCATCAATCACATTTTTGGGCTTTCTAAACTGAGACATAGCAGCGACCACAGGTGGTTTTTCGCTTGTTTAAATATGTTCATCTTTTGTTGTGCAGGTTATATGTTCGATAGATTGACAAACAGAATCAGTGCACATATGTGTGATAGAATGTAGGTTTTGTTATAAAGGTCAAGTCATTTGATTTGTGAATAACCATTTAGAAATGATTGGTTTGTATTTTAAAACTGCTTCTTAAGCATACAAGTTAGCAAGCCTAACGAGGTTTAATGTAAGCTTTTCATTGTTTCAAAGAATATTTGTCTATGCAGGAGTAAGTTAAAAAATGGACTATGGAAAATTTTTTAGTTTTTCAACTTTAGCTATGCATATATGTTTCTATATTATTTGAGCTACCAAACAGTTTGAGAAATGTTCTACGAAAAAATTACTGTTTTTACTAATTTGTCTATGTTGTTGTAGGTAGCATCAGTGCGGGAGGTCTGTTATATGATTTTGCTTCTATACTTTATTCTTAAACCCTACTGCTATATATGTGGATGGAGCATGCCCATTGGCCTAATCATCTTTTATTTTGAACTCATACTTCATACATCGCTATGCTTAAATGGTTAAACCTGATGCTTTATACAATCATAGTTTTGTATGGACTTCTCTTCTTGTATTTGAGGAGAAAATCTAACCTAACGTTCGTACTTTTTCCCCTCAGGTTCATTAGGCATTGTAAGTATTTCCACATCTCAATGTTATGATAGAACTTGTGAATTGCCTCCTTTAAATAGTCTAAGAAGATTGTCTGGTTTATCTTTCCAATATTTTCTTGTAGAACACTATTTCAATAAACTCAGCTCGGTGCATCTACAATTGTGCTATCCTAGCTACTTAAAATGACATCCTACATGAATCTGATTCAGTTCGGTCTTACAAGAACACACAACATGATTATTTCGGTCCACTCTGTGTCTATTGCATCTGCTCGCTCAATCAACGAATCAACACTACCTATCGGTATTATCTAATCAAAATATTTCCCTTCCTGCTATGTTATTATTTATTTGACTTCCTTTCTTAGCCAAATGAATGCTCATATTTGCTTTGTTTCTTAGTCCAGTAATTTGTCCCCTCCGATTTACAGGACATTTCAGTGATTAAGCACCAAAGAGCATGATGACAACATGGCCATCAACTTTCACCCACTGAGATAACCTTCTGGACTTATATCTTTATGGTTGGCATTCATGTGTTTGGGAAAAAAGGCAGAGCTCAATGCTTCTTTTCTTATTTATATTGTCAAATTATATTTTTATTTATGATGTTTGTTTACAAAACTGCATCCATCAATTTTTTCCCCTGAAATTTTAGTTGCAGCGATAAATTCAAACTTGGGCCTCTTATGATTTAGTGAGTAGCCTTTTTTGTTCATGGCCTGACCTTTGCAATGACAGTTCGTTGTAAACTAAATATTGTTGAAGCAATCCTTTCCTTTATGGTGCAACAAAGTTTGGATGTACAATTAAGTTACTAAAAATAGTTGCAGTACAAAATACATTGTTATTTTTTCTTGCTCTCTTGGAAGTTGAAAATTCATCACCAATTGAGTTGAGATAGTTTAGTTTATTTAGTAAGTTTACACTCCTACAAGTCACACCCGTAGAACAAGATATATTTCTGTACTATGCTGTTAGATTTGTAGTTTGCAACCTAATGTTGGTTTTACTTTCACCAAATCATTCTCGCCTTGCTGGTAGGTCACACCCATAAAACAAGATAGTTTTTGGTGCTACGCTGTTAGATTTGTACTTTTCAACCTGATGTTGGTTTTTCCTCCACCAAATCTTTCTCACTTTACTGGTTTTCACCTGACCTTCACTGTAGGTTTCAAACAGTGATCCAACATGAAGAGGATGGACCTACAACTAAGTTTCTTGCACTTGATAAGTGTCTTACTGCACAGATTTATTTGCAGGCGCTCTTTCCCCTATTTACAGATGTTTTTTGGTTATAAATAACTTTTTGTTGCACACATTTCTGAAGTCATACCAATTCATTTTAGTTAATAGACATTCCATCCAAGACAGGACTGAATGAATCCAGTAAAATGGCAGATCTTAAATATTAATTATTAGAATTTCTTAATTGATCCAGTAAATTTTACGAATCTCTTAATTGCATCATGTATTCTTCTTTACTTTTATTAGACCCATTGTTAATAACAGCCTACCGTGTTTCTTTCGTTCTCCATGTGTGCTGATTAATATCATTTCTAAGCATGTGTTTTTATTTATGAATGTTTTCCCTTTCTAAAAAAACATGTATTTTTATCAGCCAGTCTTCCACCATTGCATCATCTGTCGTGAATATGCTGTTGAAGTGTATATTGTTCTCTATTGACCATGATGTCATCCAGTCCTTTTCAATTGAATTTCTTGAGTAGTTAATTATATTTATATACAACTGAACTATACATATTACATTTGTTCACTAGCACTTGTTTTAGTGAGTTAGAAGAGAGATAATAAAGCAGTTATGCGGTGCATTCTTGCATGTTAATCTTGCACTGTACCTTTGTGTGAACAGGATTGCCTCAAACAATCGACAACTAAAATTAAATGCGTTTTGATGCTTTATCCAGGATACAATTGTACGATGGTCTGCTGCCAAAGGAGTTAGTAGGATAACTGCACGTTTAACGCCTGCACTATCAGAAGAAGTTCTATCATCGATCTTGCAGCTTTTTTCTCCTGGAGAGGTCCATACATTACTTGCAAAACTCAAAACATCCTTTCGTTGTTTGAATATCTCGCAGTTTCTATCTCCAGCTTTCAAATTTTCTCGCTTTGTTGTTCACTGAAGTAAACAACTTATGCCTTTCATATTTTGAAGGGTGATGGCTCCTGGCATGGAGGCTGGTTGGCTTTGGCTAAACTTGCTCGAAGAGTGCTGCTGCTGCCTTCAAGCTTTCCTGATGTTATTCTTGTTATAATAAAGGTATGCATAGAATAGTACCAGATACCACTACGTATATACTGATGATGTTTTTTTTTTGGCATCAAATATGAAGAGTATTTTTGCAACTCTTTAATTGATAACCAGATTGTTTCTAAATATTTGGCACACGCTTATTTTTTGGCATTAAATGCAATGTGTGCATTATGCTGCATGTCCCATGTGGTAACAGATTTGATGCTCTTAAAATATTGATAATCTTGTGGTTCACCTGGCTTGACAACTATTGTGCACTGTTTGGGTACAAAAAAGATTTGGCTTGTGCAACAATTTGATAGCCAATATGTGATTTTCTTATATGGATGCTTTCTAGATGATTTGTGTCAATGGTGGGTCTATATTATATGATATATATGTTCTTGGATGAACAAGTCATTATTTGTTTGATAAATCGTTGGTGTAATCCTTTCTTACTTTTCCACGCGTTCTTTATGTGTGCCGCTGTGGCGTTATGCACATATCACATTACCGTGTCCATAACTCGCTGTGCTTTCTCTGCTTGCTCAGCTCATTTTTTAAACCTGCTCTTCTCTCGCCTCATTGCCTTTGCCTACGGCGCGCCAGGGGCGCGCCTACCGTCCTAGTATGATGATTATTGAAGAACACGGATACAGTATGATGATTGGGCCCTCCAATGGGCAAATTATTACATTACAGCCCACACAAAGTTACTACACGCGCATCAAAATAGCTGTGCAGGTCATCAGCTACGGTCGGGCCGCCGCCAAGCTCCAACCTGATACAGGCAGCGTGCTTGTAGGAGTCCCAGACGCGGCGGCGCATCTCCGACATCTCCGTCTCCATGCGCCTACGTACTCTCCATGACGACGACGTTGAGGATGGACCTGCCGTCGTAGGAGTCGATGAGGCTGTTTATTTGCCGCGTCGATGGTTGCCTGATGATGGATGAACGTCTGCAGCCCCGCCTAGCTAGCGCCATGGCCACTGCAGCAGGGTGGCCGGTACGCACGAGGTGGCGGAGCTCCGAGACGCGCTCGTCGCGCTCGTCCGCATGGCCGACAAGGCGGTCAACGGCGCTCATGATCTGCAGTTCTGCACAGCAGATGCCATGCTACCAACAACGCGGCCACCCAACGCCACGGTGCCACATGATGTCCTCCGCCAGTCCGCCTGCCGTCCGAGATGAACAGATGATGAGATCGATACAGATGCATCAAAGAAGAAGAAATTAACGGCACGGTAGGAGCAGGCAATATAGCATGCATATACCTTTCAATGAACAGTGAAGAAGAGAAATGACGTAGCCTGGAAAATCCATGTGTTGGCGCAGTTTAGGTCAAATACCACAAGAACTCTAGAGCCTTCCCGCGAGAAACAGAACTGCTCGGGGTCAGCCAGCTCACGCCGGATATGTCCAGCAGCAACGCCGGACTTGTCCGGTGTGAAGCCGGAGACGCCGGACTTGTCCGGTACGGGCAGAGAACCTGGGGAAACCCTAGCGGCGCCCGATGAGGATAACTATCACGCTTGCGTGGTGACAAACGGCAAGGTTTACAAGCAAACCAGCAAAGGATAGATTCGTGCTTACGTGACGATGAACGACTAGTTTACGGGCAAACTAGCAAAGGATCCGCCGAAGACCACGCACGGGAGGGACCCGTCAGGGTGTAGACGTCGCCGGTGTGCCCTAGATCGGCCAGCAAGCCTAGGGCGCCATCCCTGGTCGTAGAGATCAGTAGACGAACAGCAAGATAGGAGAGGAGGAGAAACTAGGGTTGGGAAGGGAAAACATAAGTAAATGCATAGTAAATAGTAGATAGATTCGATTGGGTGTGTCTCAATCGGCCGTGGTCCTTTATATTTATAGGGAGGGAGGTCTGGACCCTTACACAAGTCAAATCCTAACAGAATCACGCACAAAACACGGACTCTCCTCGGACCCGCACATACCGGACATGTCCGGTAGCCACGCCGGACATGTCCGGCGCCGCCGGATATATCCGGCCCTAGAGCCGGACTAGTCCGGCGCGTGGCAGCTGGCTGGCCTGCCACTTTTGGTGCTCAACACCATCCATCCAGCCCGCGCGTCTTATATATAGTCTGAACGGTTTGCTTTGACGGAGCCGGACACGCGTTGCTTTTGTAGCAGAGCTCCGTTGTTTCCTGCGGGGACGGCGTGCTCTATTTCGCGCTTTTCAATGGCCATCGCATGGAGCGCACGTCGCTTCCATCTTCTCCAATAATAGGAATAATAGGAATAAGTCTATTTTTTAATCCCTCAACTCTTCCGTTTATCCAACTTTGGCCCCCTCAACTCAGAAATCCCCCAAAAACTTGGCACCCGAGCCTATTTTAAGTAGTATTGTAATGACGTGGAGTGGTTTTGACATTACTTTGTCACCTAAGGAGATAACATGGATTGAGCCCATGTGTCATACACTCTCTCCAATCTCCCTTTCTCTCTCTCCTATCCACCCGTTCCAAAGCTGGCAGAGAGTTGTCGCGTGGCTCGTGCCTTCGCGCCGCTACCAATCGTCGGCCAGCTTGATAGGGCAATGGTCGCGCCGTCATCCCCAGACGCCTCGTCGTCAAGCTTCGTCGCCTCATCGTCAATCGCCAACCCTCCTCCCTCCCTCCCCTGTCTCGGCACTCCGCTCCCGGGCGTTTCCCTTGGCTCGGACTCCTCCGTCTCTGCAGGAGCTCCCCGCTGCCAGGGCAAGATCCAGGCGGAAATTGAACCCCGCCCGCGGAGGCAGAGGTGGCTGCTCCTTCATGCTACTGCTGGGGCTCCCCACCTCGCAAGCCAAGGAGCTACTCCTCCCTCTCACGGCGTCGCCCACCCCAGCACCAGCACCCACGCTCACACCGCGCCTATTTAACAGAGACAGTTAGCTTGTACCTTATATTATAAATGCAAATAAATGTTGAAATAATTGAATCAAAATGTTGACATTAGTAAACCAAAATGCTCAGTTAGATAAAAAGAAGCGTTGAAATAAATAATTTAGAAGAAAATGAAGAAAATAGTCGACCTTGTTAACAATTTTGATGAATGGGTAAATTTGAAATGTTGACATTATATAACTAAATGTTGAATATCTTAAAATCGATTTTCTAATTTGATGCATGATTGCAACATGAAACCAAAGCAGTTTTCAAACATAAAACATGCAGTAACGGACCTATTGTTTTCTTTTACTTTATAGGAGAAATCGATTGAACATTCACCTCAATCACAAGGAATGCAAAATAACAATCAAGAATAACATAGCAAGGTAGTATAAAAAGATCTAGACCATATACAGCATGAGTGCCATATGAATGAGGCAGACAACGTGTGTTTCTATCAATTCCATAACAAAATCAGAATTATTAGAACTCAAGTTGCAAAATCCATGGGGCACCACAATTGAGACTATGGACATGTGCACTTCTTTCTATCGGGCTATTGGTTACAGGTTGATTGCAACAATGAAAGGAAGGAAGGCCCTCTTTCCCTAGTAGCATATAGCACAACATAAAACAAGAAGAGCAAGAAGGGGCCATTAGACATCCACAATGAAATTTCATAAAAAAAAAACAACAGTGATACACATTGGCACTCATACTTCTTGCAATCGGGAGCCTGTTTTGCGGCAACATACAGGTTCTGGCTCCAACCCTACAAGGCCCAATAAGGAATCAAGTAATTAGACTTTCAGACATATAGAAACTGGTATGGATGGGTAAATGGGCACGGGCATAAGGGCATCTAGCTTAGCTTCCGGAGCAGCACACAGATCAATACAAAGCATCCCTTGTACACAAATGAGAGGGGGATTTTCATTAGCTCACCACCATTCGTTCATCGTGTGGGACATGATAGTACAAGCACGTGAATGAGAGCAAGTAGGTAGGGCAAGCTAATACCACAGAAGATGTTGGACTCCTGGTATATCTGGAGTAGCTTGAAGTGTGAGATCTCCGTCCTTATTCCTTGGCTTTCCGGTAGTACACAGCAACCGACGCGCAACCAGGTGAGAAGTGACAATGCAGAGCAGAGGAACAGCTAGGTGGTGACTCGAGAGGCAGCGTACCTTCTTAGGTCCAGTTTGGATCCACTACAGATTTTCATTATCTGGCTAATAGGTACTCCCTCCATTCCAAATTATAGGTCGTTTGACTTTTTTGACACGTACTTTGACCATTCATCTTATTCAAAAATTTTTATAATTATAATTTATTTTTGTTATGATTTAGTCTATCATAAAAGGTACTTTAATAATGACTTGAGTTTTTTCATATTTTCACCAATTATTTGAATAAGACGAGTGGTCAAAGTACGTGTCAAAAAAGTCAAACGACCTATAATTTGGAACGGAGGGAGTATGGATGTTGCCCCTCATAGCAATTTCAACAGCTGAACAGGTTCATGAGTTCGTCGCCCTTTGGACAGCGGTGCAGCGGCTCACCTTGCAATCGGGCACACCTGACTCCGTTCGATGGAAGTTCAATACTTCAGGGAGCTACTCGGCCGCCTCTGCATACTCCATTCAGTTCATTGGCTCTTCGCGGGAGCACGACTACGCTCGCATTTGGAAAGCGAAGGTGCAAAGGAAGTGCCGTTTCTTCTTTTAGACTTTAATCCGGGAGAAGCTCTACACTGCAAACCGTCTTGCTGCCCGTGGTTGGCCTTGCGACCCTCTGTGCGCTCTTTGTGGTGACGATGTGGAGACTCATAAACATCTTTTTTGGGAATGTACCTTTGCCCGGCAAATATGGCATGGGATGGCGTTTTTTTTTTGTTGCACCAAAATTGATGAAGCCACGGTTCGGTCGATTGGTAACTGGTGGGATGAGCTTCGAGGAAGCAAGGTTGACAGACAGAGGGAAGATGGCATCATAATCTCCATATGCTGGAATTTATGGAAGGAGAGGAATGCTCGCATTTTTCGCCAAGAAGACTGTTGGCTGGATGACGTGCGGCGGAAGATCACTACAGAATTGTTCGCAGTCTAGACTAGGTTGGGGTTGCCGGTGACGTTGTGGGGTGTTCTTTGGTGTGCCCTTGAACTTTATTGTATGACTTTTGTTGTAACCGTTTACTCTCCTTCTAATGAAATTAGGCATTTCGCCTTTCTTCAAAAAAAAAGAATCTCGGGTCTAGCTAATCATTATCTCCCCATTATCCGGACCCATTTGGATCCAAAGAGCTAAAGTTTAGCAGATTCTCATTGTCTGCATGGAACCAAACAGGGCCTTATCCTTGCAGGCCACTACAGGAGATCAGATGACTTGCAGCGGCAAATATAATTTTTAGCATTTTTTAAGGAACACCAAAAATTATAAGTTAAATTTTTGGCGGTTCGGTCGGCCACCGAAAATAGTAACGATTGCATGGAAGATTGTTTATATCCAGCTATGATCGAGTACCTAGGACTCGGTTGATTTGCCTACAATTATATCTCTAATAACTTAGGTGAGTTGTACAACTCATGAACAAACTCGGTTGATTAGCTTGCTGAACGACGACTCTTGTGTCAACGATGAGGAGGGCCACGGCACGACTCTTGGCACTTATCGTGGAACGATGGGTGGTGGGGGTTGACGCTGCTGTCGATGACGCCGATGACCACCTCTTGCCATAGTTGGCGAAGCTCCACAGACGGTGTCCCCTCTAGATACTTACATGATCAACTATGGCGAATGGTGGGGAGGAGGTAGTGTTGGAGGCAACATTCGTGCTGGGGGTGGGGGGCTAGAGCCCCCCCTACTGTATGCAGCACCAAAGTATATGAAGGGTAAATAGTATAGAGGATGTGAGGGGAGAAGAAGAAAAAAAGAGAGAGGAGGAAGAAGAAACTAGCCCTAGCAGGCTGTTGGCAATACCACAGAACTACCTTGTCGCCGCCAAGGCGCTCGAGGAAAGGTTCTAGTACATCTCCTTTGACTTCATGGTCAACCACTTTGCTGGGAGGAACTTGGTGTTGAACGATCTGGTGGTACGGTGGGCGTCATCTCCAGCTCGTATGGCGTCTCCAGAGAGGCAGCCACGGGGCTCAAGAATAATAGGAGGCATGAGCTTGGTGTGTTTGCTCCTAGGACCAACAACTACCATCAGGGGCATGTTGGATGTCGGGCCCAAGAGTAGTCGATCTCTGTCACTAGTCACTACTTGAGGGTACTAGCCAGATAAAATGAGTACTTGATTGTATCAACAAATAAATAGTGGTGTCCCTACTTATCTACATAGCTTATCATTTGAACTCATGGATATATGCATGCGTATTTCAACTACCTTAAGATAATTCATCAAATGAGGTACCTGATGTGAGCAAGTTAGTGTCGAATGAAAATATATGTCAAGGCAAACAGATTCCAACTCTCTGGCAATCTCACATAGATGGCAGAAGATACTCACTCGGGACACAGTGGACTGAATGTTCAGAGCAGATAACAAAGTACCCCTACTACCGTGGAGTTTACAAAGCCATCCATTGGCTTATCAATCAACTTGTCCCATCTTTTCTTCGGCCATCTCGATCCGATCCAACTTCTTGGGTCAATTCTCCGCTCTCAACCCATTAATAACCTGGCTAGAAATCAGTACCAACAAGTTGCAACACGACTGTGTGGCCACTAGCCGCAGGTAGAAAAATCAAAACATTAAAAAAATAAAGTCATAACATGTGGATATTGATGCAGCGCAACATTAGATTATATGCTAGCAACATGCAAAAATTCACCTAGCTGCAACATCGAATAAACACACAAATCTCGACCAATAACCCTTTGCAGCCCTTTGAACACATACAAAAAAAATCACCAAGCTGCAACATCGAATAACGCACACAAACCTTGACCAAATAACCCTTTGGAACATCACAAATCATCTCTTACAACATCCCAAATAATATTTTTATAACATCATAATCCACATGTAATGTATCGTTGCATTGCAAAGTTGCAACATCCTAAATCAGTAGCTGAAACATATCAACTAACACATTGCAACATGAAAAGAAATAAAAGCAAATCCTAACAAAAAAATACTCCCTCCGTCCAGCATTGATCTACATATTTGACTTAGGCACCAAGACCAAGGCTTGATAAAATCTAATTAATTCCACAACCTCCACATCGAGCTAGCCGTAGCATCGCCTCGACTTCTGATGCCGTCCAGCGTCGCGCGCTCCACGATTGGACTGGATTAGCATTAAACGTCATCCCACATCGCACATGCATTCAAAAATTAAACGCTGGAGCATGCATGCATGCTAATTAAAACTCGGGTCACGCGGCCGCAAACCGAACAGACGCAGCCAACGGCCAAGTAGCATATATACGTAGATCAACTCTGGAAAAAGAAAAAAAGATATACGTAGATGAATCCTGGAGGGAGGGAGTATATGATATATCCATGCTCCATCTCAACCAACTACTATCTACCGATAAAGCTTGAAATTACCAACTTCCACTGCATTGATTACTAGTGGCTAGAGCTGAGTTTGCTGAAACTAAAAGTGTACCAAAACCAAAGGTCAATCTTCATCCGGCGTTAAATCATCGTCAGCACTGGTGCCATATCTCCACCCATCCTCAATGTTGTTGCTCTTTTCCGCTATCATCTTTGTATGTAGCCTTCTGTGACCAATGGTTCTTCACATCACTGACATCAGAAGGCGCCGCACTTGGAATCTTTGCATTGTAGGCTTTAGATGAGTGAGCCCTGTGCACATGGTTCGCCTTGCTTCTTTTGGGGTTTGGTATGTCACCCATACATTTGAGAATGTAAAGAAGCAGAGTTCAGACCAAGTAAAATGAAACCCCAAAAATTCTGGGATTTTTCTAGAACTTTCAAAATTATACAGGTTTTATATGCATTTACTCATTACTGAGCTCGACAACTCACATGTTTCAATTGGAATGGGCACATCACATATAAAAGCTAGTTCTATTAAGTTTTGGCAATCCTAGAGGGGACTAGTAGTCAAGTGTCTAAATCGAGTAGTTGACATGTTGAAATTGATCAATGAGGCAGCATATCTAGCGCCATTTAGTGATTTAGACCCTGACATTATTCCAACTTACTTCTGATCAGGATCTTTTTACAGATTGGTCTTAAATAAAGACCCAAACACAAATAGAAAAGTTCACCCATTTTCAGACACCACACTGCCGAGCAAACAAAATAGGACTAAAATATGAAGAAGTGGATATGTTATGGCCAAAAACTGGATGATGTCGAGCATCAATTCATCTTGACCAGCTTGTTTTCCCCCACTAAATTCACTAAGAAAAGCTCATGTTCCTAGACTGCAGATGGAGCTTATAGTGCTAAGCATTGCATTAGACTTGAGAAACGCATCACATAAGCACGTGTGTCACGAACAAGGCCTCAGTTTGCCAAGTTTGCCAAGTTTCTATTGGGCCGCGGTTTTCTGTGCCGCGGAGCATTTACGCAATGGGCTTGCTTGTAGTTGCAGCCCAAAACTGGACTCCTCTGCTTCTCCAGTGATGAAAGATGAATGATGATAGAACAAAGAGAAAAATGATCTCTTAAAAAAAGAGAGGAATTTGATACTGGTTTCTTCTTAAAAGAGAGGAATTTGATACTGGTTTCTTCTTTTTTGGGGGGAAACAAATAGAAATTTTATTCATAAATAATAATGGGTGTATTTGTTACAGTTTGTGTGTGCGCGCCTGCTGCCTCGTCAAAAAACCTTACTCCCCCAGTGAGGAAAAAGAGTACAGCGAACTGTCAGACACATGCTGATTATAATTTACACCCATTACTACACCATCTGCCATTAGGCCGCCGCTGAGCCAACGGCGACGCCGGCATGGATGCCGATGGCGAGCTTGTAGCATGCCTTGACGCGGCGGCGCATCTCCGACATGTCCCTCTCCATGCGCCTGCTGCTGCAGATGACGTGGAAGACGGAGCTGCCGGTGTAGGTCTCCACGAGGTTGTTTGCGCCGTCGATTGCCTCGACGTGCTCAGCCCAAAGTCCCCATGCCTTCTTCGCCTCCTCTGCACGATGCGCCGTGGGCAAATGCTGCAGCGCCTGCAGCTCCGAGACACTCTGCTTCAGCTTGGCGCACTCCAGACTGCAGGAACTCAGGCAGAGAAGTTCGTCGGCGACGTGGAGGACCGTCCAGAAGCTGACGCCGGTGATCTGCAGAACAGATGCCACGTCACCAACAATGGCCTCCCAGTCCCACACTTTAGCCATGCTAATCCTTGGCTTGTTGCTGCTGCTGTCTCCGTCCTGAAACTGAAAGAGAGATCGATACAGAAAGAGTTAATACGGTAATGCTGATGAATGGCATCAATCAAGAGAATTAACGCACAGACATGCAAACCGACCGACCGACCGACCTTTGAACAGAGATGATCAGGAATGCTGCTAATGCGTGAAACAAACTTGGATGGAGCTTTGTCTCGGTCGATGGAGATTAGCTTCGTACCGATCGATCGATGCATATCAGTCTCTCTTATATTTATAGAGAGGCTGGCTACTGCTCATGCATGAGAAACCAGCTGGTTAATCTGATGATCGATCGATGTCAACGAATGTCAGGGGATATCAATCGAGAACACACAGCCAACATTGAGATGGAATGGTCTGTGATCTCCAACGAAGTCAGGGGAAATCAACCGAGTTCGCCTAGTTACGTATTGGAAGTATGTCCTGTACAAGCTAAGACGGGCAATCTCACACTATCTCATCGGAATTCACTTTTTTTTTTTTGAAAGGGCAGGAGAGCTGCCATTCATTATAAACGAGGAGTTACAAAAATTTGTTGGGGGGGGGGGTTACAAAGCCCTCCCCCCCCAAGAGGGCTAACAAAAATTAAGGTATTACAAAACGCGCTCCTGCAGCCACCCAAAGCTGCAGCTCGTCGAGGAGGAGCCGTAGGAAGACGTCCCTTGAACGCTCTAAAGAGCGGAAAATGCGATTGTTCCGCTCGAGCCAAATGTGCCAAATGGTCGCGATGACGACGGAGAGCGCCGCGCGCGGAGAAGAGGACGGAGCCGCATCAATCTCCCACCAAAGTGGTAGGGATGCAGTAGCACGCCAACTTGCCGGGTTGAGGCGAGGTAAGTTGAGAGCAGCTACTAGGCCCGACCAGACGAAGGAGCTGAAGTCGCACTGGATAAAGAGGTGCTCTGGCGTTTCCAGATTCCTCCAACAAAGCGGGCAGAAATAGTTGTTGGGTAGGTGATTGCGCAAGAGGGCGTCCGCGGTCCACACCCGCATGCGCAGGAGTAGCCAGGTGAAGAACTTGGATTTGGATGGTGCCCAGGTCTTCCAAAGTCTGTGAAGGGTAGGAGTCGGGCATCGTCCGTTGAATTGCAGGATGTACGCCGATTTGACCGAGAAAGCGCCGTTCCCGGAGAAACGCCAGGAGACGATATCTGCATCCTGAGCGAGGGGCTCCAACTGGTTTAGCCGAGTAAGCAGGCGGATGAGGGAATCAATTGCGTACTCATGTTGCGGCGGAGGTCGAGGATCCAATTGCAGTTGAGGAGCGCGTCGCTGACTAGGCATCCCTTTCAAGTGGAGATCTCGAAAAGCTGCGGCGCAAGCTCTTTGGGTGACACACCATCAAGCCAGCGTTCCTCCCAGAAGGAAATGGAAGACCCATTGCGGAGGGTAACAGCACACCCTACGCGCAGCAGCTCAGCGTCGGCTACCGGCGGGGGGCCGAGGGAGTCGACACAAGGCCGAAGCGGTGAAGTCTTGTTCAACCAAAGCCAACGCGGGCAAAGGGCGCGGGCAAAACAGGAGAGGTTGAGGACCCCCAGGCCACCAAGCTTAGACGGGGAGCAGACTGTCTCCCAGTTGACCCTAGGGGGAGGTCCCTGCTCGACCGACCCGCCCCAGAGCCAAGCTTTCCTAATCTGATCAATTCTCTTTGAGGACAGAGGCCGGGGGTTGATGACCGATAGGGTGTAGGTGGGAAGCGCTGTAAGGACAGCCTTAAGAAGAGTCAGCCGCTCGCCTTTGGACATCAACGGGCCCCGCCACCCAGCTAGCCGGTTGGCCACTTTGTCGATGAGGGCTTGGAAGTGGACGTGTTTGAGCTTTTTGATCGAGAGTGGGATGCCCAGGTATTTGGTTGGCAAAGTCGCCCTGGAGGCAGGAAAATCTTGTAGAATGTCAGCAAGGTTCAGGTTGGCGCATCTGATGGGAACAAGGCCGCCCTGGAGGCAGGAAAATCTTGTAGAATGTCATCAAGGTTCAGGACGGCGCATCTGATGGGAACTACCTGGGATTTGGCGAAATTCGTCTGAAGGCCGGTGATACGGCCGAAGTACTCCTAAGAATGAGGGCCAGGGTTGACACTTCCGATTTGATCGGGTTGACAAAAATGGCAGCGTCGTCAGCAAAAAGGGAGATCCTGGGTTTACCCTGCAAGCCTGGGATTGGACTTAGGGGCCCCTCTCTGAAGCTCGCAGGATGAGAGACACCAAGGGTTCAATAGCGAGGTCGAAAAGAAGGGGCGAAAGAGAGTCCCCTTGCCGCAGGCCTCTGGAGTGGAGGATGGTATCAGTTAGGCAACCATTCAACAGGACCCTCGAGGAGGAGGTTGAGAGTGAGAGCGAGATTCAGTCGCGCCACCAGTCGCCGAACCCCCGAGCACGCAGGATGTCTAGCAGGTATGACCAGGAGACCGAGTCGAAAGCTTTCTCGAGGTCAAGCTTAAGGAACAACGCGGGGGTGGCGGAGCGATGGAGGGTTTTAGCGCAGCCCTGGACGAGCAAGAAGTTGTCTTGGATGTGGCGCTACCTGATGAAGGCGCTCTGGCACGGCGAGATGAGGCTGTCCATAAAGGGTGCAAGTTTTGAAGACAAGATTTTTGTGAAGATCTTCCCAAGGCTGTGGATCAGGCTGATAGGGCGGTAGTCTGAGGCACAAGCCGGGGAGTCTTTTTTCGGGAGGAGGATGATGTGCGCGCAATTTAATTTGCTAAACTCTGGGGCGTACAGGTTGAAAAGGCACTGCAGGGCTTCCAGGAGATCGGACGAGATGATCTCCCAGCAGGTTTTGAAGAAATCCCAAGGGAAGCTATCCTGGCCCGGCGCCTTGTCTGAAGGGAGCGAGAGCACAACCTTGTGGAGCTCCTCGACGGTCGGGGGTTCTTCTAGGGAGGATGGGTCGAAGGATGTGTGTCATACTCAAAATTCACCCATTTTTAGCACAAAATTTTTCGCAAAAATCATTTTTGAACCCCTAGAAACCTTCCCTAATTTTCTGAAGATTTTCCAAAACAATACCCATTTTATTCCATTAAAGAAATCTCTTCTTTTATTTATCCAAAGATTTTCATACCATAAAATATTAACTTTTATTTCACCATTAGGTTCTCCTCATTTTTCTGGATTTTTAGAGACCAATTTCATATTTTTCCGAGCTCCCTACAATTTTATATGAATTTCCAAAGCCCAAATCTATTTTCTGGAAATTCAATATAAACGTTTCCTTTTCTGGAAATTCTGAAAGTACGCTTTCCCATTTCGGATTACGCCTTCGGCGTGTCCTCTTTTCCTTCCCTCCGGTACGATTAAGTGGCAGCGGACGGCCAGGATCCTCCAGTTTAGATCCAACGTCTCTAGAACTGCCACGTCGCCTCAAGCGTACCGCTTCAGGTTTATAATCCAACAGCGCCCACTGTTTTCCTTCCCCAATCCAATGGCACCCGTTGTTTCTTCTATTTTCCGCCGGCGCCGCCACCCCGAAACTCCAGCGCCGTCGTCTTCGCCACGCTGCCCATCGGAATCGCACGCCGCCATCGATTCCGACCCCTCCTGGCCACGTCACCAACCTCTTGAGCATCGCCACGTCGCCATAAACCTATTGCGGCGCATATTTACCCACAGATCGCCTCGGGCCGCCGCCGATTCTTCGCCGGAGAGTTCCCCTCATCCATGGTTTTCCTCTCCCGTCGCCGCAATGCTCCTCGCTTATAAATAGGCCGTCTCCGACGCCTAGCATCCTCAAGCCATCCATCCTCCACCCCACCTTCCACCGGAGATCACCGGAGCGCCGCCGCCAACGATTCCCTCCGCCGCCGCCATGCTGTGCTCACCGCGCCGCCACCTCCAGCCATCCCGAGCACCACCGCCGCCTCGAAAAACTTCTACTGGCCATCAATTGCACGGATCAAGCACCAACACCGCCTTCTCCGGCAAGCCTCGCCGCCGGTGAGCTCCACCTCCGCCGCTTCCCTCTTTTCCCCCCTCTCTCTCTGTCAAGTGGGCCCCGCCCGTCAGCCCCTGTGCTACACGCTGCCCACACAGCTCAGCCTAGCTCAGCTCAGTTTCAGCCCAGCTAGCCTTTTCCTTTTCCTTTTTTATTTAAAATTCCAGATAAGCTTTTCATTTTGCATAAAATAGAAAATCTCCTCCAAAAATTATGCCAAAATTTCCAAAAATCTAGAATTCAACGTAGTATTTTATAAAAATATAAAATGTCTTATTAACAGTTTAAAAATTCAAAATAAAATGTTTTCCTTCTCTTTTCATAGGGAAAATGCTTTTAAAAATTCTTCCTGTTTTCCAAAAAACCCCCAAAATTTCAAATTAAATATTTTACCTTAATATTTCTTTTTAAAATATATTTTCAAAATTTTCACCTTTTGTCTTCAACAATTTCCATCTCGGAATTCCGATAACTCTGTTGTCGTCGACCCCGATCTCTGGAAATTTGTTGATCCACACTTTTCCCACGTACACGTGCATAAATTCTTGGTATCCGGAGATCTATCAAAATGATGCCAAAATTAACCTTCATCCGGAGTAATGCCAAAATCCCCATCACCATTTCTTTTATAAAATTTTTTGGAGATTTTCTAAATCATACAAACCATCACCATCCAAGCCAACCCTAACCTTTTTCCTAAAAATACCTTTATAAAATGATTTCATGCATTAATGCATCTTTTTCTTCCTTTTTCTTTTTATTAAATTCCCTTTCTACGTGTAGAAAACGAATTCATTGCCCCCGGATCAGCCGAGCAGGATTATCAGGGCAATAGTGCAGACATTGAAGATTTAGCCGAATCAGGCAGGTTTCCTGTTCCCTAATGTTATTTTGTGCATTTATTTTCTAGTTAATTAATTTTTGTTCAATTGATTTAAAAGTATTTATGATTGCATATAGACATAATCCCATTTAGATTATAGCTTCCCCATTAAGTCATAGGAAAACCCTAGAAATATATCTACCAAAAATAATGGCAAAGTCTCATATAAGCATGTAGGATCATGATTGCTGCATTTTAATCTATTTGTTGGTTAAATTGGAAAGAGTTGAGTTGTTGAGGTTTTGGTCGTGTTAAGGTTGGAGTGTTGTTGGAGATTGTTGGAAGTTTAGCATGAACAAACGGTAGGAATGTGAGACGCTTGGTGGGTCGCTCTAGAAGCGGTCTAGAGGACACTTGTTTAGGGGCCGGTGGTTGGTTTGTTCATTGCTCATAACTGAATTATGTCATGATAGAAAAGATACAAATTTCCGCCCAAGCCGTATCACTGATCATTTTACGGGTAAAGCTGGACAGATTCTGCAGAGTCGTTAAAAACAAATCATCGATGGACCATACTTCTGGGATATGAGGTTGTATCGCTGGGGTAATGCCTATTCTAAATATTGACATAAATCAGGTTAGAGATGTGGTCGTAAGGTTGATGTTGGTCTGATCTTGAGTCAGTATTGAAAGTCTGGTTTTTATCAAAAATCTCTTTTAAAAATGTTTTAGAAAAGAATTGACAAAATATAGGATTTTCTAAAAACTATTTGAAAGATATGCATTAAGTCTATTATTTAAATCTCCCTGTCATTTTCTGTTAAAACCCTTGTATATAGTTAATAGGTATGCATATGGAAACCTGTTAAGACATAAGTGCTTACCCGTTATTTTTCGGGCTACCCTTCTTTTGGGTAGGTCATTTCTTTTCAACGGAAGATTTTTCATTTGAAGACCTAGAAGATTTTACTGTAGATTTTTAGTTATACTATACTCGAGCCATGCCAGTGGTCTTGAAGTGTAAATTTTGGAGGTGTATTAAAAATTGCAAGCATTCTTGTAAAATAACTCTAAATATGCAATAAAGTTTGGCTGTCTGTGCTATTTTCAAATGCAACTGAAATCCTGGACAGTTGTATTTTCGAGGATCTCCTGGGGTCCCCACAGGATGGCAGGTCGAGGAAATCCCAATTGTTTGGTAGCCAATTGTTTATCCTTACACTACCATCCAGTCGATCATGTCAGCCTAATATAAATCTATCCTTGAATTTATTGGTTTAAATATTGATCAAAGTTGGTAGTTATGTTACCTTTTTACTCTGGGTTTGAATCTGTTTCTTTGTGTATCAGATTTAGGTTCGAGCTATTATATATCTAATTGTCAGCTTAATTTTGATTACAACTTCTTTTTTTTTGTCGATTGCAGAATTAAATCGTCTTGCACGCATCGTACCCTGGTTTGGTGCTAACGAGAGGCTTTGAATCCTAAGTTCGACGATATATTTGACCGACCCACCTTTTGAGGTGAACGGCCTGTTTGCAAGTCTCGTGAACACAAAGTGAGTTCAAGTCAGCAACCAGACATGAAACAATAAAGCATCCAATTAATTAAGAGAAGCAGGCCCTGGGTGATGGATTAGCGATTATAGAGGCACGAATGCATTAGTTTGCAGCACCGAATTAGCCAGCCGATCTTAAAACATTTGCATTAGTCTGCAGCAAAAAGCACACGAGCACTAATCCATCATCCATTTGTTATACTCCGTCACCTTGCGACATGAACACACTAGCGTTCGCACCACAAGTCATACTCAAGAGTTAAACATGCACCGCGAAATTATGCCGAGGCATTAATTAGTTGCATGTCTCCTCTACTTTGCCGATGTTCTTGCGTGCTCCGTCACTGTCCAATAGTAATCACAGAACATTGATTGTTGGATTAACATAAACATACACGATTAGTACAATTGTACATGCATGAAAATTGGTAATTATCCAGCGGTTTATTGAAGGCAGAATTCTGGAGAATTAAAGAAAAGTAAAAAAAAGATAATGTTATCAGTATGGGT
Organism: Raddia distichophylla; assembly: GCA_005191435.1. NCBI lineage: Eukaryota > Viridiplantae > Streptophyta > Magnoliopsida > Poales > Poaceae > Raddia > Raddia distichophylla. The sequence goes on along the minus strand of SPJY01012519.1, from coordinate 1,882,940 downwards.
GACGTTTTTGAGGTCCATTAGTCGGTGTGACACATGGCATACCACCCGTTTTTTTGCCCTTCCCATTTCAACATTTTTCAGGCGAAAGAAAAACCATGGCCTTCCAAATCCTCTGCGGCTCTACAACTCTGGTCTCAAATTTGTGCGCAGTTTCTTCTTTTTCCCCTAAGAAATGGAGCAATGGTCCTCTATCGACAATCCATATACCCTAACACCTTCGTTATCTGATGATAAATTACGCATGATGTTTAGTTCGGAAACATGTTATTGCCTTTTAAATGTGTGTAATTGTTTTAAAATATAGTAAGTTAGTGTTCGCTAACCGATATTCATTTGAACACGCCTGTAAGTCCATGACACATGGTTGCTTTAACCGTTGGACCAATCCAACACATTTAGGATCATCTCACAACGGACATTTGTAATCGTACATTCCCGCCATTGCACAATCTTTCGTAACCATCGAGCCTTTCTTCTATAGGCACCACCACGTACATAATCGCTATCGGCATCAGCTCCGTCGATACGATCCGAACATCGTCTTGTAACAATCTCTATAGGCATTAAATCTGCGGATACGATTCGACGTTGTTACCATCGTCTCTTATTCCTCAATTCGGCGTTATTATCGTTATCTCTTATTCCACCGGCACACCATCTCTACTGGTTGGTTCTACCAACTCTAGCATGACTAATCATATAATTTTTTTATGATGTTAGATTGTTATAACTAATATATGTATACTGCTAATATTTGATTGGAGGAAGAATAGAAGATTGGGGATTGGGGATTGGGGATTGGCACTTGGGAGGTCACAGGAGGAGGCAATCCAACCAAGCACAGGACAGCCCTTCTTCTTCTTCCCAGCGCAGCGCATTCCTAAACTCCATACGCATCGACTCAACTCACCAAAAAGTCCAAGCTTTTTTCCCGTCGTCTGCCGCGCCGCCCCAATCTCTCCTCCTCCTGCCGCCGCCCGCCTCGATTCGATCGCCGCCGCCCGTCCCGCGCCTCCGCCACCCCGCCGCCTAGGGTTTCCCCTACCGGATTCGGAGCCACCTCCAATGTGAGTTCCTCCGATCCCCTCATTCCCGCGATTGATTTCTGCTCCCGTATCTTCTCCGGCGCCGTCGGTTCCGCGAAATCTGATCGGAATTTCGAGCATCCTGGGTTCTTTTCCTCTAATTCGATGCGCCTGTCTCTTTCAATCCAGTGGAATCCGCATCGAATTTATTGCCTTTTTCGTGGACGGTATTAGGGATTTAGGGGTTGATAGATTGGGTGGCTGATTTCGGTTGAATCCGGTAGATTTAGATCGGTTTTACCCTGTTCCTTCAATTGAACACTGTATGGTCGTCGTCTTGTGCTTACTTGGGATCTCGGGTTTGCGATAGCTAACGGATTGCCATTGTGTGTATGTGATTTTGGTTCTCACCGAACTCGTTGACGAATCCCGATGCTGGATTGCGAATTATTCCTTTTGTTTCCCCAGGATGACGATGAGCGACGACGGAGACCGCACCTGCCCGCTGAACGATCTCCGCCAAGACGGGCCTAGGAGGAGGGGATGATGGACGAATGAAGAGGAAAAGCTAACGCCGAGCTCCACCACTGTACGCGAACGAGCAGACAAAGAAGAAGAAAAGCGCGCCACGCCTAGATCCGGAGGGAGGGGAGCCACGTCGCTGCCGCACGTGGACGGGAAGGCTGGGCGCATCATCCAAAGGAGATGAGGGGGAGCCGACGCCGCGTCCAGATCCGAATGGGAAGCCGCCAGACCACTCGCACTGCAGAGGCACGCGCCGCTGGGAAGAGGCCGTTGGACGGCGATGATCCTGGCGCTAAGCGGGCGTGCACCGCGGACTAGCTCCGCAGCTGCCCGCGGAGCACGGGAGGGGGAGGCGCCGCCACCGCCGAGCCAACCACGACGCTGAGCGTCACCCCTTGCACCGGTCGCTGCGCCGTGGCCAGCCACGACCGTTAGATGCCGATGAGCTAACTCTGACCGTTGGCCAACCCTGCGTCACCTCGCACCGCGACCGGTAAAGCTCTATCATCTCTCGCTTGCTCTCTTAGTCGTACTGTCTTTCGTCCTTACTCCTTCCAACGCGTTTTCCTGACATGCAGTCCCCATACAAACATGAAACACCGCTCCCGCCGGGGGTGTGCTGCTGCCTCCCCAGGCGCCTCCGTGTGTGCACGTCGGGGCCAACGCTACGAGCAGCTCTGTGCCGATACCTATCCTCCGTACCCACGACGACGTCTCTCTGGCCGTGATGGCCCGCTTCATGCGGACCGCCGTCGGAGTGCTAGACATGCGCCACGCTACCACTGCCGAGCAGATCTGGACGATGGCGGCACTTCGGTCGGAGCTGGCGGCACTTCGGTCAAAGCTAGGCAGGAGCGCGCCTGCGCCCAGGCGGTAGAGGAGGCGACGGAGGCGCTTTGTTCTGAGCACCGCCACGATCTCCACAACATCCGTGCCATGCTCCAGCACTCCTTCCGCCGCTTGTGCCACCGCCTCAAGCTGTTTGGGGCGCGCGTGAGAGGCCCCTTGGAGAACTCCGCCGCACAATTCGCCCTCCGCATGGTACGCGTGGCGGACGGCTTGAGCGGGCTGGGTGCCGCACTCCGCGAGCACTCTGTCTGTGAGGGGTCTGCCACCATACGGGCCACCGCGGAGTACGTGCTGGCGTACTGCGCCGATCACGACCCCAACTTCGACGCCTACGCCGTTGTGGAAGGGGACGATGGTGAGACCAGCGATACCACACGCCTCCGCGTGCGGGACGCCGTTGACCTCATCGCCGAGACCATGCGGGTGGAGTGCTCCTTGTAAATAAGAAACTTTGTTAGCCTGTTACCCAGCCTCGCTTTAACCTTCAATCATGTGCCTGCTTTTTTACTTCTGCGCATTAGAGCGACCTCTATCGAACGATCACGCTGCAGCGATCATGATCAGGTCTAGCCCCCGGGTGCTTAGCCTTGTCTGCTTTGCTTGCACTTAGACTGGCCGCATGATGGGGGTCGCCGGCTCCGCGAAGCCCCTGAGCGCAGTGTGCCCCAGTACTCTGGTTACGTTCCACTCATCGGGGGGCAGTAACCAAAGTAAGAGTTAAAATTTGGAATTGACAGTTTGCGCAAATTTAAAATAGGTGCCTGCAGCCAAACTAACAGTGAAAGTGTCTAGTCGCTGCTTTTTCAATGCCTTTTCTGGCTGAACACTTGCGGTCTCTTGAGGTCAGATCACAGTGCCGCGCGACAAAGCAGTAGATGGTTAAAGGTGGTAATGAGCCAGCGACGCACACAGTGGCACAAGGTGCCCAGGCCATATAAGCGTCGTGCTAAAACGCGCCCTCCAACCACCCCTCCTCGCTTGACACGGACACTGGACGCCCATGTTTACCAGCAAGATACCATCAAAGTTACGGGTACTAAGGATGACTACATAAAACAGACACCGGGGAAAACACCTCAGGGTCATAGATAGATCACAGAATTTATAGAACTTTCTTTATTAGAAACATGAGGGTTATGCAAAATAGCCCCCAGTCAGCTAGTGGGTAGGGAAGATTGCCCACTAGCTGGTCTATAAAAGACACAAATGACTTACAATGTTTTACGGGTAAAATTTACGGAGCTACTCTAAATTCCACGAATTGACTAGCTCAAACCTGTCCTCCCTGGCCAGCTTCACTAATACCAAACGAGAGACTAAGACCACTTTGAAGTCATCCCACTGGAGAGACAGCTTAGCTACCCGCTTGCGTCTGAACCCTTCGCAGAAAAACAAAAACAAATAGATGTTGGTTTGGTGCCATGACCTCTACTCCGGTGTTTTTTCATATTTATTTATAGACGTTTGATAGCCGACCTTGCTTACGGATAATCCACATAACGTATTCATCCTTGCTCGGCTGGATCCTGACCTAGTGCTCCACCGTTACTTGTTTCTATAACTATCTACGTCCGATTATTTTCTTAGGTAGATAGAGAAACCAAGAGGGAAAAGTTGTTTCATCCTAGAGAGACAGTATCTATGCATAGATGAAAGAACGACGGAGAAACACGCGTTGTGAGGATAAGCTGTTTATATGCTATCCCAATCTGAATCGTCTGCTCCGACTCTAAATATGTGTGTTGGTCATGACACATAAGATATCAGTGTTAAAACAACAGTTTGCAACGACAATTATTATTAGATTAAGCTTATAGAAACTATGCATTATCATTATTGTTTCTTAATGTTTTCTCTTTTTTTATAGAAACGAATAAAGAAACTATGCATTGTTACGTAAAATTAATGATAGGTAACGATAAGAAATAGCTAGCCAGCTTATATAGATAACAAGTAGCAGTGTTCAGACCATTTTTTCCGTGAAACCACGACCAAGCAGCTTGAGGAACTGCGGTCTTCGAGCACCCCCGACGCTGCTCCAGGTTGACGCACCTGAACAAGAGGGAGATGTCTGGGCTGCAAACTGTCAGAACACAGACTGAACGCGTGCACGCTCAGCATGCATCAGTGAATTAGTGCTAAATTTTCTTATTATTCGTACGTGCAGTTAGGCGCAGCTACGAGCCAATGCCTGAAAAAATAATTAGAGGGCTGACACTAAAGAGTCATTTAAATAATTAGAGGGCTGACACTAAAGAGCACAAGCCAACACCCGACGAGGATGCCGTGCATGGCCGCAAACTCCGGCCACCCGCGACCCAGCCGGAACGCGCCCTCGCCGACCCGCTCCACCTCCACGCGCCACACCTTCCCGAAAGGGCTCACGACGAGGGCCATGCCGCCGCCGGCGATGCCGCCGCGGCCGTCCAAGCGCCCGGCGAACTCGTCGGGGATGCGCTGCAGGAGCGGTTCGTAGATATCATAGCGTTTGGGTTCGAGACGAACCCCACGTTTTGCGCGCAGAAGTGGTTCTTACCAGCGAGCGCGTGGTAGAACGCACCAGAAACTTCAAGGGCTTGGCCATGGCTGCGGGGCGTGCCGAGCTGAACGATGGTGGGAAACGTCCCAGCCTTGTGAGTGCTTGCGGTGTCTCTTGCGCTTCTGCTCTATTTCAAACCCCACGCCCCACGCCAGTTGGTTGAAAAGAATCAATGCATCTCCTAATTCTTAGTGCATGCTGGCTCTTTGCTCGGAAACTGGGACGGCCATTTTCACCGCAACATTCTCTACTCCCAAAAAGGCTGAGATGGTGAGCGTTGATGTGATAGTATATGCATCACCAAGTCACTCCCTCCGTTCTAAAATGTAAGGCGTGCATGTATTTTAAAAAGTCAATGTTTAGAATGTTTGACTAATAATTATGCCAGGAACATATATGCTCAATGTTATGCATGTGATATAGTTAGATTCGTATTTGAAAGTACTTTGATATGATGTTAATTTTATAGTTATTTATGATATAATATGAAAGAAATTAATGGTCAAAATTTACGTTTGTTGACTTCATCAAAAAATTATATGCCTTACATTTCAGAACGAAGGGAGTAAGTAGGAAAGGAGGCTACGACTAGATGTCGGCAAAAATGCCACTGGTTGAATGTCACTCGTTTTTTAATAATATATGGAACCTATATCCATAACAATAAAACAGAGTAACATTTTAGCGAAGCCATTCGTTAAGAATAGCAAATATGTAAAACCCTCGGCGGCGACCGAGAGGTAAAACCAGACTTGTAAATTCCGCTCCGTTCCCATCGGAAGGGGCGGAATTTCTTGTTCCGTTGTCCAAAACGGAACGGAACATGCTTATTTCAGTACCGGGCCTCCGTTCCGCTCGATTCCAGCCGTTCCAGCCGGATTTGCTAATTCCGGACGAAGTGTTGTTTTGGTACCGGGCATCATGCAGCAGGAGAGTGAGCGCATGTAGCCGTTGCAGGGTCCGGCGTGAGCAAATGAGTGCAGCATGCATGCTGTCCACGTGAGCAGCAGACCTGCAAACGTGCAACGGGCCTGTGCTGTGGTGCAGTGAACACGCATGCTTGGAAGCTAGATATTTCCATGCAAAAGCAAAAACGTGCTTGGCTGTTTGCATGCAAAAGCAAAATGCGTGTAAATAATCGTTGTTTATATCGATTCAAGCTTATAAACTGTGCACCAAATTAAATATTTTGAGAAGAATTTTGACAACCATATATGTATTTTTATTAATTAGATAATTGTATTAAAATTCAGAATGGTACGCCCGAATGGGCCGGTACCGGCGTGTTCCATTCCAATAAGAAAACCGAAATGGTCTCCAGAATGAATTTACAAGTTTGGGTAAAACACAAATAGGAAGAATTCAAGGTGCGTGGCCCAAATAGTATTGATTCTCTATCTTTTTATTTGTTTGGGTGTGATCATGGCAAGAGAAGTAATAGGCCTTTTTTTACCATCCTAGGCACTTGCTTCTTTGCGATGCTCATTTAGCTTCAGTGTCTCGTATACAGACAGTATTGGGAGTATTTTTTTTCTGCGCGAATAAATATAGTGGAGATTTTTTGCAATAGGGAAAACTGCATGAATAAAAAAGATAAACTTTCTTGGATTGAGGTGTGCTTATTATGTTTTAATTTTGACAAACAAACAATTTTCATCTATCATTCCTTGAGTTAGAGTTAATTTGAAGAATTATTAATCCTTTTCTTTGGGTTGAACATTCATCAAACATGGTTCGTAAAGATTCCAAGCGTAGACCTTTTGTGCTCTTATCTCTTGTCTCGGTGCTTCTTTGAAAGCATAAAGAACTTGGCCAGGTTAGTCTGCCTTACAAAATGTCCACTATACCATCTACATCTTCGGACATTCTTAAGTATGTTGAATTGGGGAAATGGAAGTTTTTCGTGCAATCTATGATGTTATTCTGGGCATGGCAGCTTCTTTCTGGTATCCACTACTAGAGAAATGGCCTAATTTACTGATAGTGTACCAGTACCGGTTCGTAAGAACAATAACATTTTTAGACTTTCAGTATCGGTTGGAGGCAACAATAAATATACATTTTGCAAGCGGGTACAACCTAGCTGGTATGCGGACTCATCAGTACCGTACTGATAGGGGCTCATCAGTACCGATTCGTATTACGAACAAGTACTAAAAGCTCATTACATCAAACTTCAAAAGGAATGCTCATCCTAGGAGGGTTGGTTAGAAGGGTGAGTGGAGAGTCATACGGTGGCATGAGGTTCTAGGTTCGAGTCTTGGGTTCACCATATTTTTAACATATTTCAGTTGCTATAGTTCCGGTTGGGGAGACCACATACCTTTATTCCCGAGTTGCATGCTCTGGTTGAAGAAACCGGGACTAAAGGTCATTTTGGTAGTAGTGAACTAGGGCCAGTTTGCAATCTTTAGAGTTATACATGTGTCCTTTACCTTCTGATATTTTGTGGTTTTACCTTCTGGAAACCACAAGCTTTGGTACATTGGCTGGGTAATTGCATGATTTTTTTCTTTGTTGTCATAATTGTACTAATGCTTAATGTATAGTAAAGGGAACAAATTGCTGAAGAGTTACTCTTTTTAGATGAAAACTGATGTTTAGAAAGAATTTGACCAAAAGTCAATTCTCACTTAGATGACTGTTGCTAGGTACTTAATTTAATTTTTCGGGCTTAAGATCAGTAATGTGCTGGTTCAGATATGCCATGTGTTTTCATAAAAAAAATGCAAAATACAAATAGTTTAGCCCCGGTGATATATAGTTGATATTGTCGATTTGTAATACAATACCCACCTTATTTGTAATACAATATCCACCTGACGGTTTCTAAATGGGTAAGTCCACATTTGTTGTGATGCAACTTAGCCATGCCTTCACTTCTTAGGCACTACAGGAACCGGGATCAGTGTTGCAGGTCAAATACCGCCGATATAAACTTGTGTCGGCGACTGGCCACCGACACAACTCCGCCGACACAACTCTGTCGACACAGCCCATTTTTGTCGGTGGCCCCGACGACAAAGCCGCACCCCGGGAATGGCCCCTCAGCAAGGTCAGTGTGGGCGGCCAATTCAATTGCTGACACAGGCCATGGCAGACGGGCCGCCCCCGTTGACGGCGCTCTTACGTGTGGGGCCCATAGAAGGAACCAGTGGCCAACACGTGGCAATTTCTAGGTCGGCGGCCAATGGTAATACCGCCGACACAAATCTACCTAGGCAGGCTCCCAGGTGCCCCCACGCATACTTTTGTTGGTTGTCTTTAGTGAATACCACCGACGTAGCCAGAAACTGTGTCGGCGGCTTTGCTAGGCGTTGCTGACATAGGCCTTGGCAGGGATCTGCCCTAGGTGCACCTGGAGCCCGTCTGTGTCGGCGGACAGGCTAAGGCCACCGACAGAAGTAGTGTTTCAGCAAAAAAAAATTGCTAGATATTTTTAAAAAAACTCAACTTCAACTTGCAAAAATACCCAATTGACAGCATATTTACATTTCCCCATTCACCCAACCACATCCACACATAATTAGGTGCTCGCCACCACATTTTCGAGCACATATACATCCACATCGTTGCTAAATAGAAAATCACCAATAAATATTACCAAAATCTCTTAAAACATAACAAATAGCCACAAGACAACACAATAGTTCACGTAATCGAATACCAAGTTAAGAAGACAGTTCACATAGTCGAACACGAATACACAAGACAACACTACTGTTGGATTTGCGAACCGATGCCGCTTTCACCGAGGACGAGGTCGAGATTAGAATTTAACAAGCCCATGACGAATTGCTTGAGCGGAGACGACCTTGTCCCATTGTCGTCACCTCCCTGCGAAGCAATCACCGCCGGGGTAGCCGTTGTCGAGCCGGACGCCTGCAATAGTGGAGGAAACCTCTTATTTGAAAAAACTTTATGTATTTGTGTAGTGATATGAATTTGTTGTGCAAACTTAGAGGCAATGCCTGGTGAAGGCCTCGGTGTAGGTGAAAATTGGGCCATCAGGAACAGGGGCGGTGGCACGAATTGGGGGAGAGTGCCAAACTGTTTGGTCGGGGCCCCCGGCGTCTGCATGAAGACGCCAGGCATCTGTGGCTGGCTGGAGGTCCCCACCGACTGGAACGCCTGTGGATAGGAAATGTTAGCATCTGAAATTAACAGGAAGGACAACATAGGGAGCTATGTAGTTAATTACCTGTTGTTAGAGCTGCATCAGGTACTTATTCTATTCCGAGATGGCCTTCGCACATCGCATGGCCTCCACTCGCTCCTCTCAATCCTTCCACAGTTGTTCTTGCAAATTAGCGATGACCTTGTTATGTGCTTCCTCACGGGCACGGACGGTTGCGGAGGCCCGCCCTCGACGTTCCCTAACCTCTGGCTTGTACACGTTGGGCTGCACGACGGAGTTCATGGCACCGTACCTGCCATGAGCCCTCCCACCGAACTCGTCGTAGAGGATCACAGGGTTGGCCGGCATGTTGTCAGGGTCACAGTCTGCACTGTGCTTCTCCTGCATGGCCACATTATATGTATCTTGCGAACAAATGAGATATGATGCAGATTAGTTCGAAAATGATGACTGGGTTAACACTAGAGTTAGTCACTTACAATCTTCTCCTAGGCAGCCGGCGGCATCGGTGGTCGTGTGCCGTCTAACTGGACACGGGGCGTGTGGGCAATCCTCCACACGACAATTCCTGAGGGCTCAATTCTCGTCTGATGCTCCTGTGTGAAATTAAATAGTGATCTATTCAGTCAAAGTTGTGAAATGTAGTTGATTGTAGCGGTAAAAGATAAGTGTGCTTACAAGGTCTCGCGCGACGTGACCCATGCCGAGGCCTCCCATGTAGGTGGTACACATTTCAGTGCCGACGGCCCTATTTCCCCTGTTCCACTGGGACACCTCGATGCACTGGGGCAACTCACACATGCGGCATAGGTCTCTCTAAGCGCGTGGACACTAGCCTATCCAGTCTAGACGCCATGGAAGGTACTCGTTTGCATCGAGGTAGTCCTGAGCTGCACTTGCCCTTGACATTTTTCTGCCCTTCCTACGGTAGTGCTTCATCACCGCATCTATGCGGGCAAGCCGCATGGCGTCCTTGACCTTCTTGGTAGTCATCATGTCGATCACACACCGACAAGCCTCGTACTGGGTGGCGGAGTCGGCGCCGGGGGGAAGCCGGTACCTCGTCTGAATTGAAAGAAACACATGATTAAATTAATACATGCATGCGTAAAGTTATAAACATGGAAACATCAATAAGAAATAAAATTTAACATGTTACCCAGAACTCGTCGATGATAGCATCGGCGACAGTCCCTCCATCCTCGTACCCCACGAGATCGTAGTTGAGCCAACTTAGCATGGGGTGTTTATCTACGCCCTCGCCCACTCACCCGAGGTAGAGCGACTTGATGAGAAGCCCTAGCTGTTTTCCCGGCACAGTCCCTCTTGTTAAGGCAAACCAACCAACTGCACATACAATTCAGAACAAGTGTTTAGCTAGATTTTTGGTTAGAAATGGAAAACATCGAAATCAAATCAAGTGGTTAGCACACATACCTCTCTCCGATGGCAACATGTACGATGGTCCTATTATTTGGATCTCCGGGGGCTTTCGACAATTTGTTCAACCCCCGATATTTCTGGAGCTCGAGGACTCGGCTCCAGAGTACGAGGGCAATGCCTCCCACTCATCCTCATCCTCCTCGCCACTCCCGTCCTCGGCCCCATCTGTGTAGCCTAGTCCTCCTTATCGGTCTTTTCTCCCGACCCCTTCTCGCCGCTCCCGTCCAAGTTAGTCTCCTCCTCGTAGTCCTCTGGTACACCCGCATCTGGGTCCTCCTCCTCCACCCTCCTTCACCTTCTACTCCCTCCTCCATCCTCATCCTGCCCACCCTCCTCTACCGATCGGACCTGTGAGCCCACCTATTGTGTGTCGGTGGCCGCCACCTCGGCGTCCTCCTCCAACTGTGGATTGGTGGCCACCACCTCGGTGTCCTCCCACTGGGGGTCAGTGGCCGCTTTGTGCTCTCGACTCCTCCTACCCCCTCCCAAAGAGCTTCGCCCCCATCTCCTTAGTCAGCCAAGCTTCGGCAATACTTTCTTTGACTCGTGCTTTGTTCTTCACCTTCGCTCTATGATTTTTCATCGTCCGTTTAACAGGATACATCCACCTAAACTATGCCGGACCACTAACCTTTGCTTCGTATGGCAAATGCACCAAAAGATGTTGCATTCAATTGAAAAACCCAGTAACATAAATCTTCTCGAGCTTTGTCACAACCACAATAATCTCCTTCTCCAATTCCTCTATCCTCGACACGAATATCTCTTTTGCACACAGCTCACATAGAAGAAGCTCAGTTCTAACAATGTTCTCCAAATAGTTTCGTCAACATATACACACCATATGGCAGTAAATAGATGCTCTGTTTGCAGTCATGGGCCTTCATTCCATTTAACTTGCATTTCTCCATACTAACGGTATGATGAAGGATCGTCGCATAACCATATGGGAATTTTACTTTTTCCTTAATCCAGACTAGAATCTACCTTACTTGCGCATGTGTGAGGAAGTACTTAGTTCTAAGTTTCATCCCATTCTCATCGAGATTCATATCTGTTCGGTCACATATTAAAGCGCAGTCCAACCGAGCTTTTGTGTTATCTTTAGTCTTATATTGGATGTCGCAGTTAGTGTTGACGACTGTCTCATACATATTCTTATCCTGGTGCATCAGGTCGAGGTTGTGAGACTGCTTCAAATCCATTGCGTAAGGAAGGTTGTAGATGCTGCATTTATGAGTCCAATGGTGCTCCTCTCCATACTCTACCTCGTATCCTTTCTCTGCCAAATATTCATGCCATTGGATGATATCCTCCACTTCGGATCGTTCTGGTGGTGGTTGTTTCCTCACAGTCTTGCCTTTATGAAATGCATTTTTTTCCTTCCTAATGTCAAGTGTATCAAGGCGCATATATATTGTTGGCCCATCTAGCCCATGAGGACTCTATATATAGTTATCACCCCTAAGGGCTAATTACATATCTGAGAACCTGAGGTTAGTCACATGGTATCAGAGTGTGGTTTACCAGGATTAGGGTTAGGGTTCTTCTAATCTAATCCAGATCCAACCCATGCCTCAGATCCTTACCATCCAGATCAACCCGTGCCTTAGATCCTCATAGCCCAGACCGCCGCCGTCGCAGTCGAGGTCGCCCTCCAGGCCATCGTACGGTCGTCGTTGGGGTCCAAGCTGTCGCGGTTGCCGCCCAGGCCATCACGTCGTCGCCGCCCAGGCCGTCGCATGTCGCACGGCCGCCGTCCAGTCGCAGTCGCCTTCCAGACCATCGCACGTCCACCATCCAGATCCTCAAGTCGCCTCCATCTTCTCCGTCCAGATCAGTCGTCATCTTGAAGCCACCGCTGGCCTCATCTTCAATTCTCAGGAGAGGTGCAAGGGGAGAGTCTTGTGATAACTGACAATCTTTGTCCTCCTACCACCTTCTGGTGTTGAGCTATTACTAGCAGTTTTCATAATGTCTCAGATCAATGCAATTGTTATCAATATCACTCTAGATGGCCAGAATTATCCAGAGTGGGCTTTCTGTGTTGAAACTGCTTTGAGGGGTTATGGTCTAGCATTTCACTTGACTAATGATGAACCTACTCGTAAGACTGGATGGTAGTAATGCTGATGCAATAAAAACATGGAAAATTAATGATGGGAAAGTGATGGCTACCATAGTCAATAGTGTTAAGCAAACTATGATTATGAGCCTTCGTAAGTTCCAGACAGCGAAACCCATGTGGTCTTATTTGAAGCAACGCTATGTTCAGGATAGTGGTGCTCTTTTACATACCCTCATGCAGCAAATTCATGTCATTGAACAGAAAGATATGTCTATTGATGAATACTACTCTTCTTTTAATCGTTCGATGGGCTCTTTGATCTCCATGGTACCTCAGTGTACAGTTGCAGAGGACTGTACAGAACTCCATTTTATTGAACAATTTCTTACATATAGATTTGTCAGGGGAGTAAGGGCAAAATTTGATTCCATTCATACACGGTTGCTTCACAATTCCTCTACTCTCACCATGGCACAGGCATTGTCTGATTTACTTGCTGAAGAGACACGTCTCCGGTCTATGTCTGCTTCTTCTGTGTCTATGTCTCACAGTGTGTTGGCAGCTTCTCAGTGGACCAATGCACTAAAAGGTACATCTTCAGAGCCTTGCAAGCATTGTGGCAAAGACTGGTCATAGTCCAGAGAATTGTTTTTCTCAGCATCCAAAGAAATTGACTGATTGTCGTGCTTGTTGTGCTGCTAGTGGTCGTGGTACTGGTTACACTCCTAGAGGCTCAGTGTCTATTGCTGCTGCTTCACCTATCACTGCTCCTTCATCATCTTGGGTTCTTGATTCAGGCGCTTCTTTTCATGTCACATCTGATCAGTCCAAGTTGGTTGCCTGCAAGTCAGTCACTTATGGTGCTTCTATTCAGACAGCTGATGGTACATCTTGTCATATCACTCATCAGGGTTCACTTTGCAATTCTCAGTTTTCTGTTCCCGATGTTTCTTTTGTACCTCAATTGTCGATGAATCTTCTATCAGTAGGTCAAGTTACCAATCAAAATTGTTTTGTTGGCTTTGATGACTCATCTTTTTGTATTCAGGATCGTCGAAGCGGGGCTATGATTAGGACTGGCCATCGCCGTAAAGGTGCTCCTAGCCTCTACATTTTGGACACCTTACATCTTCCTTCTTCTGCTGCTTCTACCGCTCGTGTGTCATCCGCTGCTTCGCTCTCCGGTTCTTCCTTCGCCAAGTGGCATCATCATCTTGGTCATCTGTGTGGGTCTCGTTTGTCCACATTAAAAAAACAGGTTGTTTAGGTCATACATCTATCGAGTCTAGCTTTCATTGTAAGGGGTGCAAACTTGGAAAATAGATACAACTTATTCCTCCAGTGTTTCTCATTCTGCTAGAACTTTTGATCTTATTCATTTAGATGTATGGGGTCCTGCACCTTTTGCTACAAAGGGTGGTCATAAATATTATGTAATTTTTACCGATGATCATTCTCGTTATACTTGGATTTATTTAATGAAACACCATTCTCAAATGTGTTCCATTTACTAGTCTTTTGCTTGCATGGTTCACAATCAGTTTTCTACTCCTGTCAGAGTTTTTCATTCTAACTTTGGTGGTGAGTATTTGTCTGATATATTCCGCCAGTTTTTGACATCTGAGGGTACTCTTGCTCAGCTCACTTGTCCTGGCGCTCTTGCCCAGAACAGTATAGCTGAACGCAAACATCGTCACCTCATAGAGGCTGCTCAAACACTGTTGATTTCCTCTTTTGTTCCTTCTCATTATTGGGGCGAAGCTGTTTCTACTACAATCTATCTCATCAATAGAAAACCATCATCCAAACTGTCTGGCAAATGTCCTGGTGAAGTACTTTTTGGTACTCCTCCTACCTATGATCATCTTCGTGTTTTTGGATGTACATGCTATAATCCCTCTACTCGGCCCTCATATTGTCCCTCCGAGTCCACATCGTTTCTGCGTCTTCCTCTTATTCCATCCAGTGATGATACTCCTATTGTACTCGCTCCTGATTCTTTTGTCTCCATCTACTCCTGTGCCACCTCCACCTTCTAAACCAACCATCATACATGTTTACACTCGATGTCCCACAGATCCCGCAGTTCTTCCATCTAGTCCTACCACCTCGGCTAGTCCTGATGCTCCTGCTCATGATGTTTCTGATAATATTAATGAGTCACATAATCCTTCTGCTGAGTTACAGGTTGGTCCACAATATAATCTACGAGATCGTACTACTATTGGGCCTGCTGATAAGTATGGTTTTCCACATGTGACTGTTGTTGTTCATGAGCCATCCAATTATCAAGAAGCCTCTAGTATTCTGGAATGGCAGCTTGCTATGTCTTAAGAGCTTGCTGCCCTTGAACGTACTGGCACTTGGGATTTTGTTCCATTACCGTCACATGCAGTACCTATTACGTCTAAATGGGTCTTCAAAATTAAGACCAAGTATGATGTTTCTATCGAGAGATATAAAGCTCGTCTTGTTGCCAGAGGTTTGTAGCAGACTCAGAGACGAGATTATGATGAGACTTTTGCACCAGTTGCCCATATGACTACTGTTCGAACTCTGATTGTGGTGGCTACCACTTCTTCTTAGACCATTTCTCCGATGGATGTTAAGAATGCTTTTCTTCATGGTGATTTCCAAGAGAAAGTTTATATGCAACCACCCCCAGGTGTTGATGCTCCTCCTGGGTATGTATGTCGTCTTCGTCGTCCTTTATATGGTCTTAAACAAGCTCCTTGTGCTTGGTTTGAGCGTTTTGTATCAGTGATGTGTGCTGCTGGTTTTTCACCTAGTGAGCATGACCCTGCTTTATTTATTCATCTTTCTACACGTGGACGTACTTTGCTTCTTCTATATGTTGATGATATGTTGATTATGGGAGATGATGCGGAACACATTTCTCATGTGAAGAAGCAACTTGGTGAGCAATTTCAGATGTCTGATTTGGGTCCTTTCAGTTATTTCTTAGAAATTAAGGTGTTCCATTCCGCAAAGGGATATTATCTTTCCCAATCCAAATACATACAAGGTCTTATTACTCGATCTAGTATTACTGATAATAGAACAGCTGCAACACCTATGGATCTTCACATACAACTTCGATCGACTGATGGTACACCTCTGGAGGATCCCTCTCGATATCAGCATATTGTGGGCAGCCTTGTTTATCTCACTACTACCAGACCTGATATTGCTCCTGATGTTTACATTTTGAGTCAATTTGTCAGTACTCCCACTTCAGTCCATTATGGACATTTGCTTCGTGTGCTAACATACATAAGGGGGACAACATCTCAGTGTTTGTTCTATGCTCGTGATAGTCCACTTCAGCTTCACGCTTACTTGGACTCCACTTGGGCGAGTGATCCAACAGATCGTCGTTATATCACAGGTTATTGTATTCTTCTTGGCTCTTATCCTCTTGCATGGAAGTCCAAGAAGCAGGCAGTTGTGTCTCGGTCTAGTACAGAAGCAGAACTTTGAGCACTTGCCACTACCACTTCAGAAATTATATGGCTTCACTGGTTGTTAGATGATTTTTGTATTACTTGTGATACTCCTACACCTCTTCTCTGTGATAATACTGGAGCTATACAGATTGCTAATGATCCTGTGAAGCATGAACTTACAAAGCATATCGGCGTTGATGCCTCTTTTACTCGGTCACATTGTCATCAGAAAACAATTGATCTCCAGTATGTGCCCTCGAAACTGCAAGTGGTAGACTTTTTCACTAAAGCATAAACTCGAGAACAACATCGACTTTACTTACTCAAACTCAACGCTTCGGATCATCCGCTTCCACCTTGAGTTTGAAGGGGGTGTTAAGTATATCAAGGCCCATATATATTGTTTGCCCATCTAGCCCATGAGGACTCTATATATAGTTATCACCCCTAAGGGCTTATTATAGATCTGAGAACCTGAGGTTGGTCACACCTAAATGGGTGGTTCGGTGGAAGAAAACGACGGTGACAATCGAACCAACAAGCCTTGCCCCCTTTTTCAGTTTTAATGCATCAGTACTATTGAAGCATTTAGGGCACAACAACCTTCCATGTATGCTCCACCCTGAGAACGTCATACGCCGAAATATCGTGTATAGACCATATATGTGGCTCGCATTCTAAAGTTCTGGCCCTTTTAGCTATCATGTGTCAAAACTCCTTTAGTGCACAAGTCGCTCAGCTCTTCTACCAACGGTTGCATTAATAGGTACAAGTTTTTTCCAGGAAAATTAGGCCCGGGCATGATAACACAAAGAAACCTGTACTCTTCCTTTAGGGAAAGTTGAGGCAGCAGGTTGTACGGGATGGCAAATACCGGCCAACATGAGTACGGGTGTGACGTCATATTGAATGGCGTGAACCCGTCGGTGGAGAGCCCGATGCGGACATTTCTAGGCTCGGCTGCGAATTTAGGATGTTGCTGGTCGAAATGCCTCCAGGCTTCTACATCTGATGGATGAATGATCACACCCACCTTTCTACGTTTGCCCTCTTTGTGCCACCTCATGTGCCTAGCCATGGAATTGGACATGTATAGACGTTGCAGGTGTTGAGAGATCGAAAAGAAACGGAAGCTTTTCTGTGCCACCGCCGTCTGTCTCTCTACACCATCTCGTCCTTTAACTTTCACGTACTGACACTCACCGCAATACATACAATGAGTCAGCCCAGAATAGGACTTTCGGTAAAGCATGAAAAACTTTGGACAGTAGTCTATCCTCTCGTACGGCATGCCAAACACACTAAAAAGCTTCTTTGACTCATACAGATTTAGAGTCATCTTGTGTCTAGCCGGAAGTAGGCTATCCAGCAGTTTGCAAAGGTCGTTGAAGCAATTGACAGAGAGGTTGTATTTGGTCTTCACCGCCACTAGACGTGACAACGCCGAGAGCACGGTCACATCGGTACGCTCATGCAGCGGCTCCTTGGCAGAATCAAGGAGCTTCTCGAATTGCTCCACAAATGCTTCTGCCTTGTTGAACCACTCGTCTATGTGTTGCCCAGCCTTCATCCATCCATCGTACATCCGCCGTCGATCTTCCATCGCCTAATTATTATGTAACGTCCATGCATGCATTTAAATTTTAGGTTTACAAAGATTATGCCACATTTATCTATATATCTATTTAACAAGTAAAGCAATTAATCAAATTATCAAAACTCTACCTGGTATGTCAGCAAAGAAAGATAAATCTTATAGGTCTAGTGCATGACATAAACGATTTATGCCTAGCTAAATAGGAGAGCTTACCCAACCACGGATGTTCGTCTGAGTACGGTGGTCGTGGCCACGTGGGGCGCACAAGTCGAAATTGCGGTAGCATAACCCCGCAGTCTCCCTAGTGCAACGACGGGTACGGTGTACCACTTATGTTTTGCACTAGGAGAACGACAGGTGTAAGATCAAGCCTCTCCATGGGCTTAATGATTTTGGTAATTGATGGCAACTAGGCCGTACAGCTAGAACGCCAAGGATAAGGACTTTGTGTTTCATAGTTTCTCTGATTTCCTTGTGTGCGTCTTCGGCCCAACTCAGCAGATCGACAACATCTCTCTGGTTGCAGGGTCCCACTGAGCACATGTCATAGGTATAACTTCGTATAATGTATGCTATACGAAGTTATTACGACTGCTGGGTGGTATACCACGATACATAGCTAGGGGTGTGATGATTAAGATATAATTTGCCCCTTCTGGATAACGGAAGAGATACCTCTGGACCCCTCATGTGGATGGATAGGGAAAGTGCACGGCCGTACTAATGTGACTAGATGTTAGTCATGATTTGTATCCATCACACTGTCGAATGAAGTGGTTGAGTTATTAACAAGGGTGGCGCGCATCTCGCTTTAAGCTTAACTGGTATCGTATGGCAAAGGGATCGGTATACATGGATGTATCAAAGGTTCAGCCGAATATTAATTCTGTGCATTTGGGGGTCAATACATAATGCTAGGTGCCTATGTTGATTGTTGGATTGGATCCACTGCCGACTTGCACTGAACCAAACGGGTCACACACTTAACGGGTTGGAACTATTTAATGGGTTTATGCGTGGATGTGATCCACGTGGGAGGTGGAACCCTAGCAGGCCGAAGCCCACTAGCGCCCCGCTCCCCACAACCCTAGCCGTGCGGCAAGGTGCTAGCACACCCCACGCGGCATTCCTGCTCACGCTAGAGGCGCTACCGTACGCGGACACGCTGACTCGGTTGGATCTTCAAACCTCGACGATCTGCTCGGCAAGCGCCTCGGCAAGCACCAGCAAGGAATCGGCGACCTCTCCGACCAGTCGGCACTCGACCCCGACTACGGTGCGACCTGCTCGGTGGTGATTGGGACGTGTACGTCTATTTCCTCTACACGCGCGAGTCTGCTGCCGCTGCTGCACCTGTGCATTAAGGGTAACGATCTGTTGCATGCGATCTTGGGTGAATCGTGGTAAAACTTTTGAAATTGTTGCTCGCGTAGCCGACCCGTTTCCCTTCTTCACATTTTAAAGTTAATTGATTGAATTCGAGTTTTTTTAATTTACATTTGATTTGTGAAGTTTGAATTTTGATGCGTTCAAATCTAGTAAGCTTAAATTCATTTCAACATTTAAAATCTGGTCAATTTTTTAGTTTGAGGTTAAAATCACATATTTCAAAGCTTAAAATTTAAACTTGATTAAATTAAAAAGAAAGGAGAGATAAAAAGTGGATGTGGCACCAACATAGTGTTAACATGGCTACCACATTAGCACTACACATGCCACATATGCGAACCCTCTTCAAAACCGTCCGTTGATTGGTCAAAGCATCGGTCAAGCCTGATTATGATACTTTAAGAAGGAACCAAAGATGCATGAGAGAAAATAAGAAAAAGAAACAGCGAGAAAGAAGAGGTAGAGATTGGGTGCGCGATGGATATAGTGGTACCATTTTGCTTATCTCAATTGAGACATACTCGCAGAATTTTACTTTTACTTCTGCATAATAAAAGGTTGTCTTTTTGCTTCCATTTCTTAATAAATTTTAGTATCATTTTTTCCGCAACCGTTATTACACCGTAACAATCTATACTAAAATGTTCTCTCTCCTTCGGCTTTCATTTCTGAGAAAAAATTAATCTAAGCCGAACCAAACATTTTGATTTTAACCCGGCCAAATCAATGTTCCAACAGAATCCAAATCCCATTTTACCGCTACACCCCACCTCCCCTAGGTGGTGGTGGCACTGTAACATAATAAGAACCACGCATATTACATCATTCAACCGAAGCAACCACAGATAACAAACTGTTACTAGGCAATAAAATGACATATGATGACACAGTGACACTTACCTGATGTGGGACAACTCGCGCGTGCGCGCTGACCACGCACCGAGCCGCCGGCGACGAGGAGGCCTCAGCCGGGGCGACCTGAGAACACATGGGAGCTGGAGCTGGGCCAGGGCCAAGCCAAAAACCCCGCCTCTTCACCATGTGTTCCCAGCTCGCTCCTGCAGGGGCCTCCTCGCGTTTCTCTGCTCCTGGTGATGCCTCCAGCCTCCAGGGGCTTACCGCCTCGAGGCCTATACTTATATACACAAACCTCCTGCACTCATCGGTGGAGGATGTGGATGGATTGGCGGTGTTGTACTACACTACTACCAGCATGCACGCACGGGCAGCGAGCACGCACGCTGGTTACACGTACGTACGCCAGTGTACTGCCTGCGGGGAGCCGAAGGAGGAGCGGGGAGTACAGCTTGTACTGCATCGTCGCCCCTGTGCATCCCCCGGCAGTACAGTGTTTGTGGCCGTGGCCGCGATCGAGGGGCGTATTATCCGACCACTCCCCACGGCGACTGAATGGTTCCGAGATGACAGCGAAGTCCAGTCGTGACTCTGGCACTCTTGGTTCTTTGATTTAGTTTCGTTTTAGTTTTAGTTAAAAAAGTTGATGGTTTTTAAAAAAATATGAAAAAGCCGATCTAATTAGTAGAGAGTATTTTAAGATCTTTATAAAAACATGTAAAGTTATACAAAATTATTTCAAAAAATTTCACCGAATAGCCTATAAAAAAATAAAATTTTCAAATACATCAAAAAGCCGATCTAATTAGTAGAGAGTATTTTAAGATCTTTATAAAAACATGTAAAGTTATACAAAATTATTTCAAAAAATTTCACCGAATAGCCTATAAAAAAAATAAATTTTCAAATACATCAAAAACTAAACTGAAAGAAAGGACAGGACCTCTACTAATGAAACAAATTTAATAAAGCAATAACCGGCACGATACGGTACTATATATACAAGAGGAC
Source organism: Raddia distichophylla (assembly GCA_005191435.1). Taxonomy (NCBI): domain Eukaryota; kingdom Viridiplantae; phylum Streptophyta; class Magnoliopsida; order Poales; family Poaceae; genus Raddia; species Raddia distichophylla. Next base: position 1,862,055 of record SPJY01012519.1, on the reverse strand, counting down.
ATAAACTGAAATGTTTTGACCAATTCCAAAGATCATCTCGTTGGTTGAAATAACGGAATTGGAAATTGGTCAAACACATAATTATCTCAATGCAACCTTTTGCTCTTTTTTGTCTGAATTTTTGTCTATGCAGTGCATGCAAACGTTGTCGCCGTCGCCGTCCTATCCAAATTCCAAAGCAGGGAGCAGGGAGGCTGCGAGGCCAGGATAAAGGAGACGACGAAGCTGGCGAGCAAGGATGCGGCGTGGCCAGGCGAGTGACAAAATGAGGCAGTGCGGTCGGGGAGCAGGGAGACGGCGTAGCCTGGTGGGCGACGGAGTGAAGCGGTGCGGCCGGGGAGCAGGGAGGCGGCGTGGCCAGCCGGGTGACGAATGGAGGCGGCGTAGCCGAGCGGGCGACGGAGTGAAGCGGTGTGGCCGAGGAGCAGGCAGGCGCGCGAGGCTATGGTTAGGGAATGGATTTGGGAATCAGAGGAGCTCGCGTGCAAGAGCCACGAGCTTCTTAGCTGCAAGCCGCGTGCCACGGCAGGAGCAAATCCGCGAGCCGATATGTACAGGTGGGACAGTTTGGGTTTGGCTCGTGAGATCTGACGGCGCGCGCGAGTAGCATCGGACGGGCGCGCGCAGGAGACTCGCGCCCAGGGCCGTTACCGAGGCAGGGCAACAGGGGCGACCACCCTGAGCCCAAGATTTCGAGGGGCCCGACCTACCTAGCGCTAGTAGTAGTACTCGGAAGATAAGACATGAACAACAACTCAACAAGCTTCTCTCTGCAACAGCTCGAATTTGCACCTAATTTCTCGTCTTCTCCCCCACATTCCTTCCCCAAAATCGATTCTCAATCCACCGATATCTTTCCCTAGGCCATTGATTTTCTGTTTAATGGTGTTTTTGTTGGTGATTTGGGGAGCAAATAGTGGAATAAATCCCCATTGTGTTGCCGCTAGGCCACTCCCCGCCGTCTCGGTTTCCTGTTCAGCCGTTCATGCCAGCAACCAGAGCCCAGAGCAGCCGAGCCTCCGCGGTTCCACTGAGTCGCCGACCGGTGACCGCCGGACTCCCTCGGTCCATCGGCAGGGCCTCGGGTCCCCCACGGCAGCACGGCTGCTCGGCACCATCTGGACACCCCTCTCTCCAAGTTGAGTTGAGCACTGCACTTTTCAATCCTCTGTGTCATGCTTCATCAACATCAAGGCTCAAGAGATCATCTTGTTTTGTTATTAAACTCGCAATCCCTAATCTATACTTCTTGCAAATATATTTTTCTAATGGCTATTTGCTTATGTCTACACATTTTTTGGAAGTGAAAAAAAGGTAGATTAATTTTTTGAAACACAAAGAGGAGCAATTAATTAGTTTTTTTATGTCTAATGTAGACTCCGCTCAAAATTTTGAGAATTTAGTGACTGTTTGATTAGAACCAAAACATCCAAATTTAGAACATATTATGCTATTTATGAAAGTGCATCTAGGCCCTAAGTGATTTTGGTGATTAAGTCGGGTTGGGTTGGGTCAAAATATCAGATGGATTGAGTTGGGTTGGGTTGAGAGATTGTTTTTGGGTTGGTTTGGGTTGGAAATTTAGACATAACACCGTGGGTTTGCTTTGGGTTTGGATTGGTTTTTCCCGTTACCAGGCCTCATACCCTCATTATAATGCTCAAATTTACTGCTTCCCCGTCTCTGACCTTCGGATCATTTCTATTTATAAAATAGCATAGGCATCAATTCTTCAAGTTTGCAATACGAAGAAATGTTTCAATTGACAATTTATTGTGGGCATACAAGTTCCTTTCTTGCACTCCTGTCAACAAGCTTCTTGCTATCTCTAAGTAGGGGTGGAAACGAGCCGAGCTTGAGCGAGCTAGCTCAGGCTCGTTCGTGGCTAGCGAAGCATCCGAGCTCGTGAAGAAGCTCGGCTCGTTTTCATTTAACCTAACAAACTGAAAACTCAGCTCGGCTCGACCTCGTGAAAAGCTCGAGTCCGCTCGTGAGCGCTCGCGAGCTTTTTCATGACATACAAAAATATAAATACACAATCACCTATGACAATATGACAAACAAGTATACAAAAATACAATTATATAATAACACGACAAAGCAAAAATAGGATAATAAACACCTTTAAACTGAAAGTCTGAAACATTTTATCATAATCCATATAATGGCATGAACATCATACTAATATTAGTATATTACTAATATTAACATTCAAGCTCGCGAGCCACTCACGAACGAGCTCGCCTCAGCCTCGGCTCGGCTCGCAAGTTGTCACGAGCTGGAAAGTCTACTCAGCTCGCGCTCGTTTTGTAACGAGCAGAGCCCGAGCCGAGCCTGGGACCGAGCCGTGCTCGAGTTGCTCGCGAGCCTCGCGCTAAAGGTCCAGCCCTATCTCTAAGTCATCCGCTCTTTGATCCTCCGATTTCCGTCTAATTTCCACTATAGCATATAAGCATCTCTCGTGCTTTCAATTTATCGCCATGTAGCTCTAAGCAACATGATTTTTGGCACATAGCTGATGGAAATCGGCTCGAATCTGATTGTATGCCTACAAATAGGGTTGATATTTTACCAACTGAACGAAGAAGGAAAGCACCCTCGGTATGGGGCCGCACGCCAACGGACCCAGGCGCTGCCCGTGCTGGGTCTGAGGGGGAAATTCGGGGGGTGGAGGTGGGGTGTGGGTGTCACTGGGCGCCGTCGCGACGCTGGAGGGGGAGGGACTGGTCGCCGCAGCGCCGAGGACCAAAGGAAGGAGGACGCCGGTCGAGCTCAGATCTGCAGCGAGGAACCCGAGGCACGCCGGCCACGGGGCGCAACTGCCGGCGCAGCGTAGCCGCCCCAAGGGGGAAGGACGCCGAGGAGCCGCGCCGGGACACCACGCCTGGCCGCGCTGGCCTAGGCCGTGCAGCCACAAGCCGGCTAGCTAGGCTGCGCCTTCCAAATCCGGCCTCGACACCTAGCCGCGCCGCGCCGCCGCACGCCGGCCATGGCCGCGCCGCCGCGCGCCAGCTCGGTTGCACGGTGCAGCTACCGCCCCGAGCTAGGCCACGCCACCACCGCCCCGGGCAGGCCCAGGCCCCGCCGCCTACGGATCCGGTCACGACGCCGCCGGAACTGGTAGCCGCCGGCTATGGCATCGCCGCCACGTGCTGGCTCGGTCGCACCAGCGCAGCCGCCGCCCCGGGCAGGCCCAGGCTACGTCGCCGCCCCGGGCCGGCCCAGGCCGCGCCCCGACCATGGCCGTGCCGCTGCCCAAGACACACCGTCACACGTCGGCCATGGCCGCGCCGCCGCGCATCGCCTAGGCCACGCCGCCACGCGGGGAGGCACACGGCGGGGACCTCGCCAGGCCACCACGCGGAGGAGAGCGGGAGCGGCGGAGACCTCGCCGGCCCCTGAACGCCGGCCACCACTCGAGGGGAAAGACGCCGCACCGGCCGTGACGTCGCTGCCGAGCCGAAGAAGGAGCGGGGGTGCCGCCCGACGCTGCAACCCGCGCACCATCGCACCTCCCCCACAGTAGCCAGATCTGGCCCAGGCTTCGCCGAAGACCGGCCTCCGCGCCGCCGGCCCCGACCAGACCAGCCGCAAGTGAGGAGACGGGAGGATGGAAAGGGGAGGAAGGGAGGAGGGGGAGGGTAGGAGGCGGCGGCGGCGGCGACGAGCTATTGTTCCGGCAGGTGGGTTGGAGGAGGATTTGGGGCGCCGCCCGAGTCGCCCCACTCAGGACAATGCGGGGGCTCGTTCCAATTTTTTTGAGCTCGACGTCGGCTTTCCCTCTTCTTTCTCCCTTTTTCCTTCTTTCCCTCCTCCTGGGCCTATCTTGGCGGAGGCCGTCCGGGGGGGTCCGCTCTGTGTGATCCCGGATTCACGAGCGGGAGGCTCGGATCTGGCGGTGTGTGGGCCGGAGTAGGCCCTCAAGTTCAATCAAAATCCTAGAATGTTTCAAACTTTTTTGCTCTGTTCTAGATTGTGGTTCGTCGCTAGGTTGTCCATCCTAAAGCCGCTCAATCTTGGCCCTAAGAGTGGTACCTGCTGTAACATCCTAAATTTCAAAACCAATTTGGCACGTTAATAAATTCCTTAAACCGCATAACTCAAAAACATTAAACTATTTAAGTATCATGGCATCTTCATCATCGCATGCATCATTCTTGAAAATAAACTTGTGTATTAAAATTTCCAAAGTGAAAAACCTTTTTGGCAAATTATAGTAACTTGTTAATGTAATATTTTATTAAAGCCAAATCCTAAAATTATTAATTTAGTCTAGGATAGCTATTTTCAAAATGGCTAAAGTCATTGCTTATTCAAAAGATTATTTGTAAATAAGGCCTAGTGGAAATCAGAAAAATTCAAAACGTTTTAAACCCTCCTCGGCCCAAACCAGCCCATTTCCTCCCTCCCCCTCTCCTTCCTCTGCACCTCTCTTTCCTCTGGTCGGGCCACAGCAGCACAGGCCAACCCCGCCACAACCAGCTCCCTCTACTCCCGCGAGCGCACCCAGGTGGGGCCCCTCCGTCAGCTCTCCTTCTCCTTTGTCCTTTCCTCCTGTTTTCCCCTCCTCTGTTCGCGGTCGTCGCCGCTGTGCTTTCTCTCTCTCTCTCTCTCTCTCTCTCTCTCTCTCTCTCTCTCTCTCTATCTCTCTCTCTCTCTCTCTCCCGAAAACTCGTGGGCTCGCTCTTCCATGCGGTCGTTCGCCTTGATCGTTCTTCTCCGGACCCCTCTTCTCTCTCTGCCCCTTCCGTCTTGTCGCCGGCCAACCCGTGACGTCGTCGCGCACTTCTTCACGCCACCGGCCGGAAATTGCACCGGCGTGGCCAACCTCGCACGTCGCATAAAAAGGCCCCGGGTGAAGCATGCCTATAAGAGGGGTACTGTTACCCCCATTGCCGTTGCTTCGCGCCATAGCCCTGTTGAACACCCGAGCCAGTGCGCCACCGTTCCCTACCCCGCCTCGACTCCTTTCTTCCTTTCCTACCTCGTCTCCTTTACTCCGTTCCGTCCTCACCTTGGAGTGTGGTCCACAAGTCTTTGCGGAGAAGCTCACGCCCGGAGGAGTGGAGCCTTGAGGTCCTTGCGTGCCCGGAGCCGACACCGCCGTCGCCACCGTGATCCTGCCGTCTCGCCGTCCCCTTCGGCCAGGAGATCCCGCAGGTAGTTCCTCCTCCCATGCTCATCCTGCCGACCGGAGAAATTTTGGGCTCGATTCGTTACCTCGCTGCCGCCGAGGTGCCCGTGAATCGCCGCCGCCGCGGGCAGCCGTGCCGTTGATTCCGCCCACCTCTGGGAATGCCGAGACCACCATTGTGTTCGCCTAGCCCTTCATTCGCTCTGCGTGCACCCAATCGAGCCCTGGTGGCCGGAGCCATCACCGCCGTTGGCCCCGCCGCCGCCGGGGTGCCTCCCTTGTTTTTCCCCCTTTCTGCCATCGAGGGACGCGCCGACATGTGGGACCGGGGAGGGTCCACCTGTTAGCTAGCTGTGCTGCCCTCGCCCGCGCGGTGCCGAGCGCTCCTCACTGTTCGGCCGTTCGGCCGAGCCGACCCAGCGCCGGGAGGCCTGCTCTTTTATTTTTCCTTTTGAAAATTCTGTTTTAAATCTTTTTGTGTTATCCTAGAGCACTAGTTAAAAATAGCTGATGAGCTGTAAAAATTCTGTAAAAATTCAGGGAAGTACCTTGGGAGTTTCTGGACTTAAGAAAATTACATGTTAGCATGCCATGCATATAGCATTCATTTCTAGTTAAAAAAAGTAACCTATGGGTTGCATTATTTCATGTGTACTTGAACAAATTTTCAGGTTATTTCTTTTAAATGAAAATGCATTAGAGGTTGCTGCATCTCCTCTTGTCATAAAACAACAAGGCATGAACATTTTTGCTTATGAATGTTGCATTGTTTTGCATACGCGTGTGCGCGTTTAGGAGGGCAAGTTCCCGAAGTCCCGATCGACGACGTCCCCTTCGTTTTCCCCGGAACCGATTAAGGCAAGTCCCCTTCGATCATATCGTGGAGCCATTTTCGTTATTTAGAAAATGTTTACTAGACTTGAAAATGTGCATGCTAACTTAAAATGATAATTGCCGTATTTACTAGACCTAGATATCACGCCAAATAGAAAAGGTAAGAAATAGGGTAGGACTAAACCTAAGGCCAAAATATAAATTGCTCATATTTAGTTATTTCGTTGAGGTAGGATAAATGCTTGAATATCTTTTATGCGGAGTGAGGTAATCATTTTGTGAAATGAGAATATTGTTGAGAGATGTTTGGGAAAAAGGGTGATTTAAAGATAGTGCATCAAGGGTGATGCTTAGTAGGAAATGATTTTCCTCTTACCCCAAAAACCTTCTGACTAGGAAGAGATATTTTTGTCGGTTGGTGCAGTGCGGCACCGTTTTGAAAACTGGGCTAAAATATCGACTCTCTCATAGTCTAAGGACTGTTCGTCCTATGATCCTACGAACTAAGCCATGACAGTACGACCTCGAGCCCCGGTATGGGACAGGCCCGGTCGCTAGCTCTTGTGGTTAGCGGTCTTATGGCAAAACACCACTGGTGCGTAGCCTCTCGAGGGTAAAGCGTACCCACTCTGTAGAGTTAAAACTATCATGATAGCCGTGCTCGCGGTTATGAGCGTGCGAAGGAACTGTTCATATGGTAGTTTTCATTTTAAAAACCAGTTTCGAAAAGGGTTTTAAACAAAGGTGTCGGGGATAAAATCACGGTCCATTGCCATAGCCCACTCCCTGACGGCCTAATCGAACAACCTTCTAGGGCCTAGCTCCCCAAAGGGCTCTACACGGCCCATGTGCATCCTGCCGAATAGTTTCATGGTTGGCACGGTGCGTAACGGCCTAGACTTCGTGTTCGAGTCCGACTCGAGCAAGAGTTCTGCACGGCTACGTGAAGACCCGGAAGTAGTTTCCCGGATTGGAACAGACGTCGTGATCCCCAAGAATTGGAGTATACCTTATCTACCTCGGGATATATTTGGCATGTATTCGAGTTCGTTACGATCTCGTGATCAGCCCGGCCCGATTATCCCTTGGTAGGTCGGTTGTTCAACACTATATAAACCAGGCCCCTACGGCATGTAGAGGGCACGACCTGAAGGGCCAAGCATCATCACATTGACGCATATTACTTCCTGTACACCCATAACCTCGCCGAGACCTGTTCGTCTTGTCGGACTTCCTCTTGTAATCCTCTTTGATATAAAGAAAGGCTGGACGTAGGGCTATTATCTCTTCGAGAGGCCTGAACCAGGATAAAAACCTCGTGTCTCCCTGTTGCTCGTTGATCGCTGTTCGCCTTGCTCAGCAGGTCTTCTATCTCCCTTTTCTCAAGAACCTTAGTTGACTTGGGACCGATATCCCAACCGTCGTCAGTAGATCAAGCCTGTTCGAGCATGTCGAACTCCTTCAGCGACCAGAAAACTCTTTCTGAGGGCTATGACTCAGAAGGGCAGGATGTCACATCCCCTGTCAGATCGGATCGATCCCTTCGATCTCGATCGTGCGGTGGCCGACGGGATCGAGCAGGTCAATTCTGCTCGGCCGTCTCAACCAGGTCGTCAGCAAGCTCGCGACCTCGAAATTCGCGACCCCCCAATCCACACTAAAACGGGCGCTCCGGCCACAAACGACCTTTGTTTCGGACGTTCTACCACTTCACAGAAAGCAGACGCAATAAAATTTCCAACGGATCTAGTCCCACCTCAAAAATCCTTCCGGATCAGCAGGAATCTGCTAAACAAGTTGGCGTCCAGTACATGCACGCGAATTTCGACAACCCCAGTACGTTTCCAATTTTCCAATTCCTTTCCTTAGCGTTGGTTTCCTTAAACCTCGTTGCCCGACTCCGCATCTAGCTCTTTATGAACCCAGGGTTATTTTTGCACCCCTGCCTGGTTAATAAAGGGACAAATCAGCCCGGTCTTTCGCTCCCGTAGCGCTCCCCGCGTGCGAGCATGTCCTTTTATCTGGCAACGACCTATACAGCTCCGGTTAACCGAAGCGATGCACCACCGAGGGAGTTCTGCCCACCGTAAGCCGATTCTCATCGCAACAGGCATGCCCACCGTAAGCCGATTCTCATCGCAACGGGCACTCCTGGCGTCGGTTCCGCACCCGCCAAGGCGACAGCAACGCTACACGGGTCCATGCTCGGATAAGATTTCGCCTCGCACGTCTTGCCTGCAGCTAAGGTCCCGATCGCCTTCTCTGGTTAGCGGTCTTAGCCATAGCGGGGCTGCACTTGCCCGCACACGTCTTTTTTATCCATGCTACGTCCTTCCTGGCACAGTAATCCGGAGCAATGCACCACCAACGGAGTCCTGCACACCGTAAGCCGATTCTCATCGCAACGGGCACTCCTGGCGTCAGTTCCGCATTCGCCGAGGTGACACTAACGCTATCAGGGGACGTACCCGGAGAAAATTATGTCTTGTGCGGGTAGGTCGTCTTTAGCGTGTTTTCCAAAACTCGCTTTGCTCTTCTTAGAGCCTGTTCTTGCTCTCTTTTCCCCTTGCTGGCTCGTTTCTTGTTTGTCTTCTGCAGGAAATACAGGAACGGGGGACATCAGACACCCGTGATGGTCGCGGCAAAGTTCCAGGCTTCCCCACCAAAACCGATATCTGCATCCCTCTCTTCCCGAGTACACTCCGCGCATGCCTGGGGACTGATTCACTTCACCCGCATATGATTTCTTGCCTTTGTCCGGCACTGACCTTCACAGTTCGGCTAAGTCAAGGTAGTGCACAACCAACGAAGTCCTGCCTATCGTAAGCCGATTCTCATCGCAACGGGCACTCCAACGTTGGTTCTGCACTTGCCAAGACAACGCTTACACTGTCGCAAGGAACACGTCATGCGTAAAGCGTTGATTTCACACATTCTTTTGCGGCTCTGACTGCATCGGGTTGTGATTCACCTCGCACCGGGCAGCTCTTCGCCCAGAGCGCGCGTCTGGTCCCCGCGATGAGCTCCGTGCTCGGGGCCTGGATCACCTCGCACCGGGCAGCTCTTCCTCTGGAGCGCGCGTCTGGTCCCCGCGACGAGCTCCGTGCTCGGGGACTGGATCACCTCGCACCGGGCAGCTCTTCCTCTGGAGCGCGCGTCTGGTCCCCGCGACGAGCTCCGTGCTCGGGGACTGGATCACCTCGCACCGGGCAGCTCTTCCTCTGGAGCGCGCGTCTGGTCCCCGCGACGAGCTCCGTGCTCGGGGACTGGATCACCTCGCACCGGGCAGCTCTTCCTCTGGAGCGCGCGTCTGGTCCCCGCGACGAGCTCCGTGCTCGGGGACTGGATCACCTCGCACCGGGCAGCTCTTCGCCCGGAGCGCACATCTGGTCCCCGCGACGAGCTCCGTTACTGGATCACCTCGCACCAGGCAGCTCTTCGCCCGGAGCGCGCGTCTGGTCCCCGCGACGAGCTCCGTGCTCGGGGACTGGATCACCTCGCACAGGGTAGCTCTTCGCCCGGAGCGCGCGTCTGGTCCCCGCAACGAGCTCCGTGCTCAGGGACTGGATGGTCTCCTACTGGGTACGTCTTCACCTGGTCGCATTTTCTGGTCCCTTTAACGAGATCCGTGCTCGGGGACTGGATCTCTTTGCCTGGTTCCCCGCGACGAGCTCTACGCTCGGGGACTGGGTCACCTTCCCCCTCGTATGTATTGTCTGCTCCTAGCACACGATCTATGTCTGGGGGCACATCATCTTCGCTTCTGAGCACGACATTTGATCGAGAGCGCAATCTCTATTTCCTCGGACAAGTTCTAGCCCGAGAGGTGGTTCCCCTATTTCCTTTCATGCTTTCCTGGGTATCTTCATACCTGGATGCAGCAACACGAGTCCATCTCGCGACTTGCTATGTTCATTCTCCCGGAAGATCTGATCTTACCGGATGCGGTGGTACGCTCTTCACTACCAAGAATCCAATCCCTCCTTGATGACATTCAGCCTCAAGGAGATGATTTGTCTCGCTTAAGGCTCGGACAGATGTGATTTCCTGTTCGACGCAACAGAGTTGCTCGGCACTGGGCGGGTTTGTTCGGTCCCGAACAAGTCTTGTTCGGTTGAACCATAACCTGTTCGATCTTTTGTGGCATGTCTTTGTAGCAGCAAAATTACCCTCTTCATGACTTGAGTCTCAAGAGGAAGACCCCACTCTAGTGAGTCCTTCCACTTGAGTCTCGGGGACTAGCTGTCGGGGATAAAATCACGGCCCATTGCCGTGGCCCACTCCCTGACGGCCTAATCGAACAGCCTCCTAGGGCCTAGCTCCCTAGAGGGCTCTACACGGCCCATGTGCATCCTGCCGAACAGCTTCATGGTTGGCACTGTGCGTAACGGCCAAGACTTCGTGTTCGAGTCCAACTCGAGCAAGAGTTCTGCACGGCTACGTGAAGATCCCGACGTAGTTTCCCGGATTGGAGCTGACGTCGTGATCCCTAAGAATTGGAGTATACCTTATCTACCTCGGGATATATTTGGCATGTATTTGAGTTCGTTACGATCTCATGATCAGCCCGGCCCGATTATCCCTTGGTAGGTCGGTTGTTCAACACTATATAAACCAGGCCCCTACGGCATGTAGAGGGCACAACCTGAAGGGCCAAGCATCATCACATTGACGCATATTACTTCCTGTACACCGATAACCTCGCCGAGACCTGTTCGTCTCGTCGGAGTTCCTCTTGTAATCCTCTTTGATATAAAGAAAGGCTGGATGTAGGGCTATTATCTCTTCGAGAGACCTGAACCAGGATAAAAAAACCCCGTGTCTCCCTGTTGCTCGTTGATCGCTGTTCGCCCTGCTCGGCAAGTCTTCTATCTCCCTTTTCTCAAGAACCATAGTTGACTTGGGACTGATATCCCAACCGTTGACAAAAGCATTTGAGGTGAGTAAAGAATTTGAGGAAGTTTTCATTTGAGTTAGGTGCCACCGGCTACATTCCGGATTGGGGGTCGGCCAACCGGAAAGTGTCGCGCGGAATGGACCTAACCGTTTTAAGAAAAGAAATGAGAAAGGATTTTGTTCTCGCTATGGCATTGAGGCCAAGTGACGAGAACCGTTTGAGAAGAGCCCAAAGAAAATGTTAAGATTTATTGTTTCTAAATTGCTTTGCCAAAACTAGGCCAATAAATGCATTTCCGCAAAATATCCTAAGCTCTCCTTGTACTTAACCACATTTGCATAATTCCCGACTTGCGAGTACAATTTGTACTCACCCTCGTTTTTCTCCTCTCCCTTTTCAAAATTTCAACAGTGGGTCCGTTCGACTATGGCCCGCCGTCCGAGGAGGAGGACCCTGACTATGATGAGGAGGCGTTCTTCGAGGAAGATTTTGAAAAGTAGGGTTGCGTGTTCCTACAGCCCTCGTGCCTGTGGAATAAATAAATTTCTAGATGTTGTATTAGGCCTGTTTCGTTGTGTACTTCGTATTGCGGCCTACGAGCCGTTGCTTGGGTTTGTAATAATCAGAATGTTGGCAATGTACGATTTATGTATAACTGTGTGTACTAGCCATGATCCTTGGGACTAGTACGTCTTTACACAGGTGGAATCCGATCTTGTAAATCGGGTGCTGACATGGCCGGAGCGGGCAGAGCACGTGGGCTCCAGGGGCATGTGCTCGACGTCTTCTTGGCCCCTCCCGTGGTGGCTTGGTGGGCCATCGACCGTCCTCAGCGGCACGTCGACCCTTGTTTTTTAGCCTGGTCCCGTCCTCGTCCACCTTGCCCTCCCCTCCCTACGAAGTGCTCGGTGGTGTGGGTTGGCCTCTTCTGGGTTAGTGGCAGGGTTCGGCTTATGTCACCTTGGTGGCGTGGTGGCCGGTCTCCTTCGCTCCCCGTGCGCTGGCCACCAGGCATGGTGGCCCCTCTCTGACGACTTTGATTGACGAGCTTTTCTCCGGCAACGTCCCCGTTCTTTGCCTCTTGGCCCGGTCCCATCCTCGTCGTCTTGACCCTCCCTTTCTCCGAGGTGTCCAGTGGCGTGGGCGGCGTCCTCCATGTAGGGTGGTAGCGTTCGTTCGCGTTTTTCGGCTTTGCGTCTTCGGCCAGTGACTCAGTTCTTCTTGTGGTTTCGACCTTCAGCAGCCTTTCCCTTCGGTGCTAGTAGGGCTGGTCTTGGGCGAAAGCCTTGCCCTTTTGGGGCTGGTGCTGGCGTCACCTTTGGTGTCGTCCCCTCGTTGGAGGCATCACCTATTAGACCTTTCCCTGCTCTGGGTGAAAACCTTAGCAGCTTTGCGATGGCGGCGGGTTCTCCCCATCACTTCCTCGTTGGAGGCGTCGTGGTTGCCGTTTTGCACTTTGGGTTTTCGCTGGGTCTGCTGCTCTAGGAGTCGTTTGTTATTGTGTGAGTGTTGTTGGTGTTCCCCCTTCTCCCTCACCTGTATCTCTCTTTGTTTGGCCTTGGCCTAGGTGGCAGCGGTGGGGTTGCGTTCCTTTCTCTCTCCCCTGTAGGTGTTGTGTCCGGCAGTGGCCGGAGGTGTGTCTGGCTTTGGCCAGGGTTGCAGCGGAGCGCTGCGGTTGTACCCAGTGCTTGCACGGCCTTTTTATTTTATTTTCTCCTACTAATCAATGACATAGGACAGCAGTTCTCCTGCCCCTCTTTTCAAAAATATATTACCAACTTCTAAATTTTAACAAAATCCAACTCTTATACAAATCAAGAAATCCAACTACTAATTATATATAAACCTATTCCATATTTTAGTTTTTACATTTAAACTTGTAGGGAAAATAAATTGCCAATTTTAATTTATGGTGTATATACAAATCTAAATCCAAAAATTACTTTTATTTAAATTGTAAATAAAATTTTTACTTTATATATACAAAAAATGTTAATTTTTTGTTGTTCCAAATTTGAGCTACTTTTTGATGGATATGGAGCCTTTTTAAAAAATCTAAACAATTATAACTTAGGTACGCTACCTATTGTATCTGGTATATGCTTTTTCTTCCAATGATCTAAGTATGTACCCTTTGTTTTATTCTATGTTATAATTGTAAAGAGTGGTTCGCACAGATATTTGGCTAGATTTTTTTTTTTTTGCAGAAGGGGGAGGACCCCGATTTCCATTACCACTGGAATAACGGAAACAATATCCTTATAATAGGAGCTAGATTAACCATAACCAGGACAGAATACTAAAACGAAGGAACGCCTTACGATCAGTGTCCTCACCAATCGAAAGCGTTTTACATCCAACCACAACCACAGTCTATCGCTTACAAGTAGCAAGACACAGACATAGCATCAAGGTCTCAGATAACACCAAAACATCCAAAAAAGATGCAAAAGTATCAGAGTGAGGGCCATCAGTTCTTCTTATCCTCATCCATCCTCCTTTTCTTGGGCTGGCTATCCCTGCTATCCTAGTATTATTTGATAACTTGAAAGATTCTTGCTGCTCCCAATTCAACCAGCTCCTTGTCATCCGACTTCAGGAGACCTGTCCAAAGATTAACAAAACCAAGCATCTTGTAAACTAACATCAATGGTTCTTTGATACATCGCTTCCCAAAACAACTATCATTTATGGTCAACCAGATAGACCAGACAATAGCAGCAGTACAAAACCCACTAAGCTTCATGTACTTTCCATTCCATTTATGAAACCATTGCCATACTTGCTCAAAGCTTTTGGGAGTTGTATTAGCACCCAAAATGTTGGCAATAACCCCCCACAAGGTGTTTCCTAGCTTACAATCAAAAAATAAGTGATTGCAAGTTTCAACCTCTCGACAAAATTCACAAGATTGATCACTAGACCATCCCCTCTTATACAAGTTTTTCTTGGTCAAAACTGCATTCTTTTGACAAAGCCAGAGAAAACTTTTGATTTTAAGGGGAATTTTGGCTTCCCAAATCCTTCTTAGATTTCTACTGCCTTTGATACAATGAAATGTTTTATACATTGAAGCCACTGAGAAAATTCCTTTCTTCTCAGGTATCCATTTATAAACATCGTTTTTTTTAGAGTTATGAACTAATGAAAGAGCCTTCAACATATCATTCTAGCAAGGATTGTTCTCCCCATCAAAGTTTCTTCTGAAACTTAAAGCCTTTTCATTATCCAGAGCTTCTGACACAGAACAATTTGCATTCTGATATATGCCAATCAACTCAGGGAATTGATCACTTAACGATTTGTCACCATACCACTTATCATACCAAAAACTGGTTGATCTACCATCCTCTATCTCCACTCTCCTATTGTTCAAATAAAAATGTTTAATTTTCATCAGATCTTTCCAGCAAGGAGAATCAGTTTGTCTTGTTTTTATAAAGGCCAGCCCCTGCCCCATGCAGTATCTAGCCCTAACAAGGTCTTGCCACATGCCTTGTCCTGTTTCCAGCTTCCAAAGCCACTTGCAAAGCAGACTAATATTCAATTGCCTAATATTTTGAATACCTAAGCCCCCTTTATCTCTAGGCATAGTAGTCTCTTCCCACTTAGTTAGGTGATATTTTTTCTTTCCTTCCATCCCAACCCACAGAAATTTTCTTCTGATTTTATCAATTCTATTACAAACTGTTTTGGGAAGCAAATTCATTGACATAGTATATATGGGCATACTGGATAGACATGCATTAATCAAAGTAAGCCTACCACCTATGGAAATAAATCTCCCCCTCCAAGAGCTCAGCCTCTTTGAGATTTTCTCCACCAAAGCTTCCAAATTGCCAACATTAATTCTCCTATGACTTATTAAGGCTCCCAAATACTTGATGGGAAAACATCCCACCACACATGTAAACAGCTCAGCAAAACCATTATCTTTGTCAAGATTCCCATTGACAGAGATGATCTCACTCTTAAGGAAATTGATTTTGAGGCCCGACATTTTTTCAAAAATTGATAGCATGAATTTAACATTAACTGCAGATTCAACATCATCTTGAAGGCATAGTATAGTATCATCAGCATACTGGAAAATAGGGGTTCCATTCCTGATTAAATCATCAGCTAATCCTTTCATCTTCCCATTTTTTTGAGCAAAAGTCATCATTCTACTAAGACAATCCACAGCAATGTTAAAAAGCAAGGGAGACAAAGGATCCCACTGTCTTACCCCCTCAACTTTTAAAATATGGCCCTTTAAAACCATTGACATTTACTGAGAGGGTTCCATTTTTAATTACTTTTTCCATCCACTTGCACCATTTCTCCTCAAAACCCCTCCACTTTAAACACTTCATCAGAAAATCCCAGTTTATCTTGTCATAAGCTTTTTCAAAGTCAATTTTCAGAAAAATCGCACATTTTTTGCTTTGCTTGGTATGATGTATTACCTCATTAAGAGCCACAATCCCATCCATAATAAATCTTTCTGGTATAAAAGCATTCTAGGACTTGCTAATAAGCTTGTCCATCACAACTTGAATCCTATTAGTCAAGATTTTGGTGAACCATTTGTATATAACATGCAAAAGACAAATGGGCCTTAATTGTCTCACAGCCTCAGCCTCAGGGCATTTTGGGATAAGCACAATAGAACCATAGTTTAGTCTTTCTATATCTAAATCACCCCAATAGAAACATTCAAAAAGCTTCAAAATGTCACATTTAATAATCCTCCAACATTTCTGATAGAACTCAGCTGGGATACCATCAGGACCTGGTGCTTTATTCTTCCCCATTTCATCAATAGCTTGCTTGATTTCTTTCTCAGTAAAAGGGCAGATCATATCATCATTATCACACTTGGATAACACACTGCCCTTCTCCCACACAGCATTATTAACATTAAAACTGGTCGATTCATAAGAACCAAATAGATTCTTACAAAATTCTGTAGCATGATATGCTAGCTTATCATCTCCCTTGATCACCCTGTCATCTTCAATAAATTGAGAGATTGTTTTTTTCCTTTTTTTCCACTAGCATTCATATGAAAATATTTAGTGTTTAGGTCACCATTCAATAGCCAATCAGCCTGAGCTTTTTGATGCCATAATTTTTCTCTTCTTTTAGCATATCATGAATAGTATTAATAATCTCTATTTTCTCTTCACATTCCTTCATTGAGATAGTATACAGGCCTTCCTTATTTTCCAACAGACACAACCTTTTTTGAAGGATCAGTCTTTACTTTTTCCTATGACCATATAAATTGGCACCCCAACCTTTAAGGAATTTTTTAACTCTTTTCAGCTTAATAATAAAAGAGCTAAGAGCATCCAAGGATGCTACCTCAATATTCCACACCTTCTCAATCTCCTCAACAAAGGTCTAAAACCCTGAGAATATTCCACACCTTCTCAGTCTCCTCTTGTAACCAGGCTACATTAAATCTAAAACCCTGAGAATTCCTGGTACCTTTCTCACCATTATCAATGACAATCGGATTATGGTCTGAAAGGATTCTAGGCATCTTAGAAATATTGGTCATAGGGCAGAGTAAACCCCAATGAGGGTTAACAAAAACTCTATCTAATTTCTCCAAGGTAGGAGGAATTTGATTGTTAGACCAAGTGAAATGATTCCCAACCACATTCAATTCTTTTAAAGACATTGAGCCCAGAATATTATTGAAAAGCTGAGACCCTCTACAACTTCTCCATCTTTTATTTTTATCTTCAGAGAATCTAAGAATGTTGAAATCAACTCCCATCAACATAGGATGGTCAACGGTACTGCAAATCCTCCATAATTCTTACAAAAAAGCTTTTTTATATTCAGGTTGAGCTTGCCCATAAACCACAACAACAGACCACTTAACTTTTAACTTTTTATCCCAAAGACATAGTACCATAAAAAATTCTACTATCACACAAGGGCCCACATCAAATCTTTCAGATTTGACCCCAACAAGAATCCCTCCCGATTTCCCTTTTGCCAGATTGAACTTCCAAAAGAAATTATCACCACCATCAATACTTCTGAAAAAATTGGTCTTATAACATGATTTTTGAGTTTCCACTAGACCAATGAAATCAAGATCATAGTCTCTGATTTTATAGTATACTGACATGAAGTTAACCACACTTGTCTAGATTCTTCTCCAGAAGGTCCAGAAGTTTGACCAGCCCTCAAGCTATCATGATATGCTTTCTCCAGCATGTTCTGAATCAATAAATCATCCTCTTCAGAATTTTCAACATCATAGGATTCATCTCTGCCAGGGGAATCCTCTGGTTCATCCACCACAATTTCTTTACCCTTCTTTTCATTTGGATCATGGTGAGTCTTGTTTCCAACACCTCTCTGTTGAATGTCTCCACAATCATTGATCTTAGGAGGGGCAGACCCACTTAGTCTGTTAAACACTGAGCATTTTTTAGCATTTTTCTCAATGTTATCCTTGATCTCAAATCCAGTGATTGGGTTCTTAGAATTATTCCTAGTGACAATAGTTTCAGCCACCCTCTTCTGTTTTTCATAAACACCATCTTTTTCAACTTTAAAAGAAAACCAATATTTGAACTTTTCAATTGCTCCTTTCACCCTAGGATAAATTTCATCAATATTCTCACACCAGATCTTGGCTCTAACAAACTCAACTTTAGCAAGGCTAGCCCTATCCACTTCCACTGTTACCCCAACTAGCCCACCAACCGTACACACCACTTCCTCAGATCTTTTGTTTAGGGGTGTGTTTTTTATCCTCACCCATGTCTCCTGAAGTTTCCCACATGAGCCAATTTCCTCTTCCCAAGCTGATACTTTCCAAGCAGCATCTATCATACGCATATTCATCTCCTTGAATTTTGCCAATTCTTCCACTTTCTGTGCTGTAGGAAGCCTCATAAGAAACTGATTCTCCTTAACAACTCTAGCAACACATCTCCAGGTATTGCCTAAGATTGTGCCAAAATCCACCTCAATATCTCTGACAGAAGCCTTCCCTCTCACTACATTAATCACTGCAGTGTCTCTAGCATTTACCTCTGAGGGGATATCATCAATATAGAAAAATCTTTGACCCTCCGAAGCAAATCCACATAGTTTGGGAACATAATCAGAATCTTTTCGCTCAAGACATCTTCTAGAAATGTGACCATCCAAACCACATCTAACACAACGAGCACCTCCTCTGCAATCATCAGCAAAATGACCCATCCTATTACATCTATAGCAAGGGCCAATGGCACGCTCACCTCTGATTTCTTGATGATGAACCCATTCAAATCGTAATGGTTGACCACCATCATGGATGGGCATCTCCTCTTGTTGCACCGCCTTATCCTCGTCTTCGACTTGATTTGCACGCCTATTCTCCCAATCATTGATTCTTTCTGGATCAATCTCAGCTCTATGCGCCCATCTTCCTTCAGATCCCCCATTCTTGGCCAGCTTCTTACCCTCCCATCCATCAGATTTCTTGTTCTCCGGAGCCTCTCGATCTGGACGCTCTCGATCCAGAATAGGCATTTGATTCTCACCAGATCCTTCTCTCAGAATCTACCCACGATTTGGCAGATGAGCTTCATGTTGGCTACGAGCCCAGGAGAAGCGGCCTCGCCCTCCGCCTCGACCAACACCACCTCTAGGAAACCATCTACCGCCGCCAAAACGCGCCCCCCATCCTCTCCCTAGATCCGCCATAGGAGACTTCATCGAAGAACTCACCACCTCTGCATAGGTTCGCCGCCCTCTCACCGACGAAACCCTAGGAGAAGCAGGGGAAAGGGGAGAGTTTTTTGCCTCACCTCGTGCCAAACAGGCGAAAGATAACCCCAAGCGAAAGTAGATTTCCTTTTATGCCCTCGCTTTCCAGGGGCAAATCTGACTTGTCGCCATGAGAGACGTGCGAGCTTTCTCTCTCCTACATCATCGAGCCAGCATCACAGTAATTGGCCTCTTCGATATGTGTTTCGTGTTGGCGCTATCAACCTATGTTATGCGAAAAAGATATTTGGCTAGATGTTTTCCTTTTTTTTCTTTCAGCACTTGTGTGATTAGATTTGTTAGTTTTTGGTTAGATGTGGTATGATTTATCGTATATGACTCAAAACATATATTCACTTCATAGATTTTTTTCCTTTTTCTTTGATTAATATGGATTTCTTGCCTATAATATTGAGCATGGAAGGAATAAAAAATTGGAAAGAAATAAACTAATCGTTTTTGTTATCTTTGACCATCATGCTTTAGAACCCATGCATGTTTTCCCTTCGTCTTTCCACTTTTACCTGATCAAGTAGTTGACACATTTGTGTCGTGTGCTTTCTAGGTCTTGAGCGTTCTGATCTACAATTGTGAGTAGTTAGCTCCTTTTCAGTTCAACTGAGTTATTGAATTGTTGAATGGGCTAAAAAGCATAGACTGTGATAGCTTAAGGAAGAGACTTCAAGAAGAGTGATGTGTGGTTTAGCTGGACTTGAGGTTTGAGGAGTGGCTTCAAAACATTGAAGGGCTTTAAAAAAAATTGAAATGTTTTGGCTTGGAAAAACCACCATAAGCCATGCTTATGTATGTATATATGCATGGTTGTTTGTATGTACATACGCAAAGGCATCTCTAATATCTTTGAAAGGATGTATCACATTAGTGTGTACGTTTTCTCCAAACTAAATAAAATAGCATCAGTTTGTCCTGAAAACGATCGTCTTTTTTTTTCTAGCAATGATTATTGTTTGAGCATCACATAATTATTGATATGTTTCAATGCGTATGATATCAACCCTATCGATCTCCTTCTATACCGAACCTTTCTTTATACATTTGATCAGTTATAAAAAAAACTCTTGAAATAGGAAGCTTCCATATAAGATTTGGATATTTGTTTAATAATCGATATGGACTTATTTTTTGTTTATTACTAGTTTACATGAACTTTTTCTATTAATTTTTATTCATAATTATTTCTTGTATTATATTTAATGTAAACTCTTTCTTTTTAATCTAATCCATTCAACATATCAGGTGCAATCAAGCTTACGGTGCAACCACCGTGCAACCGAACTATCAAAAGTTGTGAAAAATTCTTTAAAAAGTTGTAGATGTACTCTTCGACTTACTCTACCTCGGTATAAAAGTTGAAGTTCAAATTCATTATATATTGAAAGTTACAAAAAGATAAAATTCTATCAATTTTGAACTTGTCAAACCTGACAGTTTTGTCCATAACTATTAATATAAAATGAATTTAGCTTCAAAACTTCATACATAATTAGAGTAAACAATGAAGTATATCTATATTTGTTTCCAAATGTTTTTACAATTTTTGATAGTTCAATTGCACATTGGTTGCACCGTAAGCTTGATTGGACAGGATATGTTCTTATAACTTGACTCCACTTTAATTGATGTTGTAGGTCTTTATTTTTCCCCTAGTTTAAGATCTAGTAGGTGGTCCCTACACTTGTGTGGCTAGATTTGTTAGTTTAAATTTAGATTTACTACAATTCTTGTATTCTATTAAAATATATATCATTAATATATTGACCCATTATATTCATAACATAGATTAACAATATAATTAAGATCCACACCATTATAATCTCATGTTAAAACATATTAATGATCTACCCTGTTGAGTTCAACATCATATCATTGTTGAGCATATTGCACCAATTGAGTTTTGGTCCTTTGGGAGAAAGAAAGTGTGGTCATAACTTTGAAAGCCCCGTCGCAATACGGACCTCTTCTTCTTTGGCTAGAACATGAAGAACTTGCTTGTCATATTCTCTATGGTGTCAACAACTCCTACTCGGTGAGAGGAATTCGATGATTGCCAATAATACCGTATTTTGAACCGAGGGGGCGCGCGTGAGACGCGGCCGCCGCCACCCTCCGCCTTCTTCCTAGGCAGTCCCCCTCCTCTAACGTTTTTCGTCACTCTGCTCCCCTCCCACACGGCTCTCCCATCCCTCCTCTACCCCCCGGTGGCAGCGACGGTCGGCTCCGCCGCCGCCGGCGGGCTTCCTAGGTACTCCGGCCGTCGATGGCCCCTCCACCAGAGTGGTGGTAGTGAGGCTGACAGCAAAGGGCTGCTCTTCTAGGAGTGGTGGTGGCCTTTGGTGGCTATGCCTTCCTCCTCTCCCCCCAATGTCAGCGCCGGTGTCCAAGGTTGGTACTCGGCGGAGGCCGATACACGTTGGTTGCTTCGCAACCCCGCCCCCTTTTCTTCGGTTGGCGGCATGCACCCTGTCACCCTTCCCGTCTCGCTTCCCTCCTTCTCGTAGGGACTTGGGGTTGTTCCCTCATGTCTCGTTCGTCTGCCGTGCGTCGTCCCACACTGGGTGTGTGGCTTTCCTTCCTTCTTTGTGCCCACCTTCGCATGCCGTGGTGGAGCTTGTAGATAATTTTTCGTTTTCCTTCCCCCCCCCTCATGGGCCCATCTCGGTTGACCGCCTAGGGGGTCCTTTCCATTGGAGGCCAGATCCACGAGCAAGAGGCCCGGATCTGACAGTGTTGGCCAGAGCGGTCGGAGCAGATGTTCTCACAGGTCCGGTGGCCTCGTAGCTCAACGAAGGTCGGTATCGGCTTCTTCTTATTCCCCCATCCGCTGAGCCTGTCTCGGTTGACCGTCTAGGAGGTCCTTTCCATTGGAGGCCAGATCCATGAACAGGAGGCCCGGATCTGACAGTGTTGGCTAGAGCGGTCGGAGCGGATGTTCTCGCGGGTCCGGTGGCCTCGTAGCTTAACGAAGCTCGATATCGACTTCTTCTTCTTCCCCCTTCTGCTGAGCCCGTCTCGGTGGAGTTGGGGAGGTTCTTTCCGGTAGCTGGCCAGAGTGGTTAGATTAAGTAGGCTCTAGGGGCATGTGTCCGACGGCTCCTCGGCCTCTCCCATGGTCCATGGGGCGTGGTAGGCCATCTCCCGTCCCTCGGCAATGCGACGACCCCTGTCTCTAGACTGGTCCCGTCCTCGCCTCCTTGCCCCCCCCCTCCCTATGAGGTGCTTGGTGGCGTAGGTTGGCGTTTTTCAGGCTAGTAGCAGGGTTTGGCTTGCACCACTTGGGTGGCGTGGCGGCCGGTCTCCTTTGCCTCTCGTGCGCGGGCCACTTGGCATGGTGGCCCCTCTCCGACGACTTAGATCGTGACCCTTTCCTTATAGCGTCCCCATTTTCTGCCCCTTGGCTCGGTCTAGTACTCATCATCTTGACCCTCTATTTTCTGAGGTGTCAGTGGTGTGGGCAGCATCTTCCGCATCGGGTCGCGGTGATCGTCAAAACTCCTAGGCTTTGCGTCTTCGGCCAGCGGCTCGTCCTCTTACTGTCGACCCTCATAGGCCTTTGCGTGCTAGTAGGGAAGGTCTTAGGCGAAAGCCCTGCCTAGGGGTGGAAATGGTATGGATATTATCCTACCAACCGATCGACCAAATTTATCGGATAGTGATTTGGATAGTTTTATAGAAATTCGACTATTTTTACTGATAAGGATATGGATGTGGATAATTTGGCGTGGATATGGATACGAATACGGAGCACTTATTATTCAGTAGATAAGGAATATACGAGTTTTCGTCCGGATAATATCCGAATATAAAATATGGATATTATCCGAATGTAATTCTAGAATTTTTTGAATGTATGTCTAAATTTTTTATTGGTAGTTTCCCAACTCTTAAATTTATTTTTTGAATTTTGAAATCTAGACTAAGTTAATAATATTCGTGTATGGACTTTCTAATGTTTTGTTTTTACTATTGTTACTATTTTTTATCCGTATGTATGTGGTTAACTGATATAATTTTGGGGGGAAATATAAGGACTCCATGTCTAACTAATTACTATGAATTTTAGTATGGGAAAAATTACCGAAATAATCAACAGTTAAATAGAAAATTAATAAAATAATTCACAGGAAAAAGAAATTACAAAAATAACACCCGGTCCCGCCACCCCGGGTGGCCGCCGCCACCGGGCGCGGCCGCAGCAGAGCTGCTGCCACCCGGCGTGGCCGGCGCTGAGCTGCCGCCAACCCACGTGGCCGCGGCAGGCTGGCGGCTAAATGGCCCCGTACGCCGGTGCATGCGCAGAATATACGAAATTAGACAGAATATACGAAATTAAGTGGTCATACTAAACTTGCACTGTATGTGCTTCTTACCTTCGTAAATCTGGTGCATGCGCTGCTGCTCTACAGTGCTGGTGCGTGGTACGGTGCGGTGCAAAATTAAGAAAAAAGGGGATCAAGACCTAGGTGCTGGTGCTTAGTTTAGTTAATTAATTATGTGATGGTGCTTAGTTCAAGCATTGACAACATACTATGCCAACATCATTATAGTCAGATAGCCCTCACATATCAAGATTACCATACAATGTATATAAATATATACATAAAATTTGAACTACTAATTTTCAAGATTAGCATACAATACTACCAATAAGATTAGCATAGAATATTATTATGCCAAAATTAACTCTTACATATACATACCGCAATAACACTAATTATTAGCAAGTAGATCAAATTTAAAATCCAAAAATATTCCCTCACGTTGAAAGCGAAAAATATCAGCGAAGTGACACTCCTGGTGAATCCTGAACTGAAGTATCAGCGAATAATATACCTGAACTGAACGAACTGAAAAGAACTGAAAGCGAGAGAGTGAGTGTGTGAAGGCTGCTCTGCGTGTGAAGCCTGGGAGTGTGTGAAAAGAACTGAAAGCGAGAGTGCTGCGTTTGTGAAGGCGAGCGGCAAGACGCGATATATATACACTCAATTTTGTGATCACTGTGACTTCTAATCGGTATTAATTAGCGTAAATCATGTAATTACTGTTTGATTAATTAAAAAGTTAGCACTATTTTGCCGGTGGAGATTATTTTATTATTTTTTCACACTGTTTTGTTGGCAGCCTATTATTTTATTATATTTTGTGCAACTATTTTGTCAGTAACTTGTTATTTTATTATTCTTTTCGCTAATCAAGCCGGCAGGATTAGGTGCGGGTGGGGGCACAGCCTGCCGCGGCCACACGGGGTGGCGGCAGCAGAGCTGCGGCCACACCGGGTGGCAGCAGCTCAGCGCCGGCCACGCCGGGTGGCGGCGGCTCTGCTGCGGCCACACCGGGTGGCAACAGCTCTGCTGCGGCCACACCCGGTAGCGGCAGCCACCCGGGGTGGCGGGACCCGGTGCTATTTTTGTAATTTTCTTTTCCTGTGGATTATTTTATTAATTTTCTATTAACTGTTGATTATTTCGGTAATTTTTCCTTTTAGGTATGTTACGGATTCGTTACCAATTTGTTGATTTGTTTTTCTTTTGCCGCAGGGAAGCAACATAGTGGTTAATCATGCCCAAATACAATTTATAGTTCGTTATGACTGGCCATTAATTTGTTTTGTTATCGTACAAAGCAATGCAATGTACGGACTTGATGCATTGCTAACAGTAGGAGGTTTGTAATCATATACTAGCGATGACCACGCACCCGTGGCGCTTGGCATTAATTTCGTAAGACACAGCTGCATCCTGTTTTTTTCCTTATTCGGTTTTTATTTCTGACTATTTTTTAAACTTTTCTATTCTTTCTTAATTCATTTTATAGAAGTCAACATTTGCGAAGCTCAAATGTATTTATGTACCTCCACCATGTTTTTTATTGCATTTACGGACCTTTAACGTATTTAAACTTTGGAAATTTTCAATTTATATGTTTTCTGTGTTACATTCCATCAATAAAACCTGGGAAAATGGAAAATCGATTAAAAAATATGCCTTTCATTAAAAAAGAAAACTATTTGTAAATCTGAATTTTAAAAAAAATGCACGACATCAAACTTTTTTATTCATGTTCTTTGTGTAGCCCGTATGAAAACTTTAGTTTTTTATTTTTTTTTGGACGCACCATAAATAAAAAACAAAATGTGGGAAACCGAGAAAAATATGCTCTTCGTAAAGAAAGAGCAAACTATTTGTAAACTTGGACTTTAAAATATTTTTGAATAGCATCAAAATATTTATATATGTTTTTTTTGCTGCGATAGTTTAATTTTTACAAATTTTCAATTTTTATGAATGTTTTTTTGCAGCCTACCAAAAACAAAATATATAGTTTAAAGTCTGCATTATGAAAACCATTAATTTATAAGAAATGTTAATTTTGCATGTTGTTTTTTGCGGACATGTTTAGGGAACTTTCAATTTATATGTTTCTTTATCTACCATAAATAAAGTTGAAAAGTGAGAAATCGAAAAGAAATATGTCCTTAATAAGAAAACGCAAACTGCATGTAAATTGGGGCTTCAAAATTTTTTGAATAATATCAAATTTTTATTGATTTTCTTTTTGCATGCATGGTTTTTTTTGGAAACTTTTAATTTTTACGTTTATTTTGCGGCCTGCGAAAGATAAAATCTTTAGCTTGAATCTTACATTATCATAACGTCTAATTTTTGAAATATTTTAATTTTGGATATTCTTTTGAAGTCATGTTTCTGAAACTTTTAAATTTATGATTTTTTACGACCTACCATAAGCAAAATTGCAATGTATAAAATCGAGAAGAAATATGTCCTAACAAGAAAGAGCAAATTATTTGTAAATTTGTATTTTAAAGAGTTTTAACTAACATTAAATTTTTTATAAATGTTTTTTTGTGTATGCATAGTTTAATTTTTTGGTTTTGTTCGAACCTTCTTTGGCCCAAATAAAAGAACGACGATGAAAAAAAAAATGCCGTAGCATGCCATGTGCATGGTGGTTTGCAACGAGCGACTGCACGCGACAGTGGTTTCCAGCGAGCGGCTGCGCGCGATAAAAAATTTTCCTGCGCGAGGCCGGAGTCCGGATTGGAGCGCGGGGCTCCGGAACGAAAGCTTCGCTTGCTGGCCAAGAGAGCAAATCGACCGCCTTGTTCTGTAATGTGCGCAGTTTTTTTTTTAAATGTTAGTTAGAATGGACGGTTGGATTTGATCTCGCGAGAAGATTGGATAGCCGTCGTTTTCTCCGCTGACATGGCGTATGCAAAGCTGCGCGACGTGGTGCATTTGGGAGGCAGAACAGTGGCCTAACCACGAGCCGGCTTGTAAGGGAATTGTAAGATAGAATTGATATACTCCCTCCGGTCATAAAAGGAAGTCTCCGTTAACTTTTAGACACGCCTTTGACCATTTGTCTTAATCAAAAAAGTTATATAAATATTATTTATTTTGTTATGATTTGGTTTATTATTAAATGTATTTTAAGTATTACTTATATTTTTACATATTTGAACTAATTTTTTGAATAAGACGAATGGTCAAAGATGTGTTCAAAAGTTAACGGCGACTTCTTTTTGCGACCGGAGGTAGTACATTGTTGCCGTAGGATCCAACTTTTACTGAGCATAAAAGTCAAGTACGGACTCAGGGTTCATGTACGATCAAATGTGACACTGGTTTTCATTGTCGTGTGTAAATTGTTGTCCATATGACCAAATATAAATCTCGTTAAATCTATACCGTAATATTATTGATACATTGTATGTAACATCCAAATTTGGGGCTAATTCAAAAAATTGCCTGAATTTCAAAATTCATTTGAATTTGCGCTGACACGTGGGCCCATTCTCTCTCTTCTCCCTCTCTCTCCTCTCTTTCTCTCTTCCTCTCTCTCTGCCGTGTGGCCCGGCCGCCGCTCGGTTCTGCTCTGCTCTACCCTGCTCTGACTCCGCCGCGCACCGCGTCCGCCCTGTCGCGCTGTGCGCGCCATCATCGCGCGCGCCGCACCGTCACGCTCATGCCGCGCTACGCTGTCTCTGCCACGCCGCGCAATGCACCCGTCTTGTCACTGCGCCGCTTGCTCCCCTGCGCCACTGTGTGCGCCTTCAGGCCGACACCCTTGCCCTGTGCCTATAAAGCCATGAGCGTCCCCGCCGGCCCCGTTTTTCCCAATTCCCCCAAATCTCAGTACGCCAGCACCGGAGATCATCCCGTCGATTCCGTGAGCCTGCAGCTAATTCCTTTCGTCCCGAGCTACTAAACCTTGACCTAATCATTTCGCCTCAACCAATTTCAGCGGAGGCGCTCGGAGCTGCCGTGTCGCCGCCGCCCCTGTTTCGGCCGCCGTCGGGCTCCTCGTCGCCAACCGCCTCAGTTCCTCCGTGCGCTCATCCGTGAGCTCGGTGAGCACCATCGGTACCTCCTTGAGCTCCCCGTTCATTTTCATAGCGTGTAGATCCGTAGCGTATGCGGGCAACTCCAGCGAGCCTTCAGCTCCACCGCCACCGTCGCGCGGCCGCATCCGGTCAACTCCAGCCTCGACGAGGGCGTCATTAGGACTATAGGAGGCTGTAGATGCCGAAGCGCTAACACTCTCGGCAGGAGCGTAGCTATAGCGCCGCCATGTCACCCGTTCAGACGAGGACAATGACCACCCGCCGTCTGATCCATGCCAAGATTCGTGCAGGCAGAAATGTTGGGAGTTGCTGGCCTGCGGGTCCCACCTGCCAGTTAGTCCTCGCGCGCGCTGGGTTAGATAATGGCGTGAGTCGCTGTCGTGTGGGCCCTGGCCCCACCGTGCAGGTTAAGTGGAGGCGCCGCTGGGTGCGACGCGAGCTGCACATGAATGCGCCCCGCAGAATTACGCCTTCGGCGTAGCCACCGGGCCGACGCGAGCGCCCGTGCAAATGGGCCGTGGGCCACATCCGAGGCTAGGCCGGCTCGTTCGTTGAGTTGGCCCGAAGCAAAATAACCATTTTCCAGTGATTTTTCCGGTTAATTAATTCCAGAAATTGTTAAAGATTTATCTAAAATAGTTAGTGGCTCCCAAAAATTCCGTAAAAATTTAGATAAATAGCTTAGGTCATTTCTGATTTTATAAAATTAAGAAAAAGACCACTTTAATAGGAGAATGGCACTGTTTAGTTAAAATAGTAGATTTCTTATATAGAAAATGTTTAAACTAGATTTAAGGTGACTTTAGTAAAAATAAATAAAGAGTCCGGCCTTGTAAAATCATAAGAAATTAGAATAAGGGTTGCAAGGACATTAATAATTACAGAAAGCTACAAAATATTATTCTTGCCAAATTTGTTTATTAGGGAAATTAAATTCCTATTTATCCACAAATCTTAATAGATCCTGTATTATGCCCCATGAGAATGGGCTTTAGAAAATGCATTAAAATACCTTATAACTTAGAATTTCACTTTGTATTTGGGAGCACTTAAGAAAAGACGAACTCCGATAATCCTAACCTCATTTGTAGGTCGTAATTCGATGTGCCGTCATCATATGTCTCTTTAAAACCCTAAACACTCGATTACTGTTACGATCGTACGAAAGGGTATTTTGGGGAGCTAGGCTATTATATAATGATGTTGTTACTTAATAATTGCATTAGGGCATACATTGCATATCATACAAAACTTATCTTTGTTACCCGATCCTACATAATAGTGTCGAAGGTAAAACCTAGGGCACGTGCATGCATCATAATTTTCTGCTTGCATCAGTAAGTAATTATTGGATGGTGTGTGTGCTTAGACGTAGGCGATCTCGAAGGAAGGTTCGGAGATGCTGACGAGGACCTTCTACCCGAGCAAGGTAAGTTAACACTTACTCTTTACATGTTTGTCCGTACTTTCCCTAGTGCGGATTAACATCGCTAATATCTTGTTCATTATCTAGTTTTTCTCCAAACTATATTGTTTATTATTAAAAATGCATGCTTATTGATTCGCCTACTTGTTAATCATGTAATACTTATACATGCCTGCCCTTGAATTGTTTAGCCTTCATGACTGCCTTGATTGTCATTACCCTTGTTAGCTTAAGATTAGTCCGGTAATCACTTTAACCCTACCTAATGGGTAAAACAAGCTTAGGCTAGCTTAGGCTTAAACAAATCTTCTGGCAAAACGCCATGGAACGGTGAACCGATATTCATCGGTAATTCATTCTTTCATTGAAATTGTTATGACATGTGATAGTTAGGGCTAGTAGTTGCATGTTGGGCTGAATGTGGTTATGAGCATGGTTATGTGGGGTGTCGGTCTGGTTGGTCGGGATAGTTCATGTATGGCATGGTCGATGACCATGGAAGTAGAGAAGATTGAGCGGTGAGTTGCCTCTAGATGACATCCTGATGGATGATTAAGGCACAGGGTGCCTAGTGCTAGGTTTAGCTAGGGCCTACCCAGGAGAAGCGCGGAAGAACACGCGTAGTGGGGAGATCGCTGCCATCTAAGAGATGGTTCCAACACAACGCGTGGCCATCGCGCGGAGTACGAGTCTTATATCGCCAGTTGTAAGCGCTCTGCGGAGGCCCTCTAGGACCATTCTCGATAGGGACCAGCATGGTCATTACTGAGAGTGATAAAGGTCACACTTCCCCAGGATGATGCTCGGCTAGTGAGGGCTGGCAACCCCCTAAGCCGAGGTGGGCATGCCATGGCAAGTGTGGTCCACAACAGGATTGCCAAATCCTGGAAAGATGGCGTATCTAGGAAATGTTGGGCGCAACAAGAAGTATGGTTTGGTGAAGTACGATATCGGGTGTATGTTGGTCGAGGCTTGGCCTGATCAGGGTTGGTCGAAGAGTCGGTGGTTTGGTTGGGGTTTCGGAATGTATTGTTTCAATGCTAAACCCTTGAGATAATAAGACTAATATACATTATGCTAGTTTAGGAAGTTTTTAAAGTCATTTAAAAACTGGCCTTACGCAAATAAAATAACCCTTTCCCAAATAAAGCCTTCTATACACTAATTGCATTAAGGGAAGTGTTAACTAACCAGCATTTGGATGGCGCTGACCTCGCCTACTTAAATTATTTAGACGAGGGAATCGAGGAGGATCCGTACGAGTGCCATGAAGACGATGGACAGGACTTCGATGGACCTGACAAGTCTTAGGGGTTGCTCCAGTCGTTTGCAGGACTCCTAGCCGATAGGAGATTCTTTTGGGTACATATTTTGAGGTAGTTGCAATACTCTGAACAATGTTTGTAATATAAGGCTGCTGATGATCGCCTTACTAAATTCGTCTAAGGGCGTAACTTGGTATGTAATATTTAGGGATTTTATTTTATCGATGTATGCTTGTATCGGCTACGTGATCTTCTGATGGGCGCGGACGCGGGGTCCCGATCTTCTGGTAAGAGACGGTAAAGATAACTCGGTAGGTGTCACGGAGACCTAAATGATCTGGCTTCCAACCCCACAAGGAACTGGAAATCCCAGTGATCGCAAAACCACCACGACGATTGTTATCGACCGAACCAGAGGCACGATCGACCTGTCCACGAAGGACGATTCCTGTAGCCGTTGCTGCCGCCGCGGCCATGGGCTACAAAATCTCCCACCACTCCCACCATTGCTCCTTGTCCGCAAAAGTTAGTGTCGCCAGAGACTAAGAAGAAGATGAAAAAAGGATTTTTATCGTGTGTGCCATTACGAAATGGCGAAGAATCATAGTGGCCATTATAAAACTGGAAATATCAAAGACACCATTTTATAGTGCCGTCTAATTTCTTGTATGCCATTTTGTGCACTGGACAGGTCATACCGGAACAAAATACGCTGCGAAATACGAAAATACGGTGGGGCCCACATGTCAGCTTTTCCCTATACACCCAATTGACACCGATTGAACCAGCCCGAGCCACCCCAGCACCAGCCAGCACAGCGGCGTTTCTAGGGTTCGTCGGCGACCTCAGCACGGCCGGCACTGGCGGCGGCGACAGCGGCCTCCGCACCGACTGCGCCCTAGGCATGCCTGGCAACGACGGCACCGACGGCGGCCTCGGCACCGATGGCGGCCTCGGCATGGCTGGCGGCGACGGCAGCGTCGGCATCGACGGCGGCCTAGGATTTGTTTTAGCAATACATTTATCTTGTTTTGCCTTTTTCCTTTGTTGGGTGTTGAATCGGAGGAAGCGTACCCTGTGCAAACGCACTGTCCGGTGCAAACCGTGCAAACCACCTATCTCAGCCATGCAATTCCATCCAACGCCTCCTGTGGAATTAATCCCGTCCCGTGAGCCCGATTAGCCGCGAGCCAAACTCCATTAGCCGCGAGCCAAGCTCCTGGTGTTTGATGTGTCGTGGGCAAACGCCCAGGCGAGCCAAGCTCTTGGTGTTTGAGGTGTCACTTCGCCTGGACGTCCAGGCGATCGCCGCCGCCACTGGCGCTGGGAAGCTTGACGCGCATGAGACCGCCACCGCCCTACTCGTCGTGCTGGCGAACGCAGCCTCCAGCGCTGGGAAGCTCGCTGCCCATGAGACCGCCACCGCCGGACTCGTTGTCCCCGCGATCGCCGCTGCCAGCGCTGTGGACCACACCGCCCATGAGCTCGCTTGTGATCCCCCCGCCCTTCAGGCTGCCGCCGCCCGTGAGGCCGCCACCAGTGAGGCCGCTGCCAATGAGGCCGCCGCTGCCAGTGAGGTCGTCGTCGCCCGTGATGCCGCAACCCAATTATGTTACTCAGTCCAATACCAGCGGCAAACATGGGGATATCGTCGTATTGTCAGCCCAGTCTGGCTTTGGTTCAACCACCGATGCACGTCTAATGGAGATGGAGACATCGAAATCTCCATTAAACCTAGAAATCGGCATGATCACTCCAAAAAAAAATTGTATCATTCCTCTCTCGGTGAGCATTCGATCTATTTGTAATTGCCATAATGTTTGTGTCACACCAATTAATTTTTTGAATGTGTGGTATTGCAGTGTTCAATGTTTACACCTAATTGTGAGGACAGCTTGAAGCCTGTGGTTGCCATGTCCTTTGAAAGTCTCGACGCCGTGCTGAAATTCTACAAGGCATATGCACATAAAGCTGGTTTTTCTGTTCGTATTGGTCAACATAAGAAAGAGGATGGAGTTATCCAAAGTAAGCGGTTCTTGTGCAATAGGGAAAGATACAAGAGAGAACAAAGTGAAGTAAAAGTTGATCACTCTGATCAGAAGAATGTGGCAGAAACTAGATGTGGATGTGACGCACATATCAATGTTAAGTTGACCAATGATAACACGTATAATATAGCGTCAATGATTGAGCATCATAATCATGGCTTATTCTCGCCGGATAAGGTACATTTGCTTAAGTCGAACCGTGCGGTCAGTGAGAGAGCAAAATAAACACTATATACATGTCACAAGGCAAGCATTGGCACCTCGCAGGTATATAGGCTCCTTCATGTCAGCGATGGTGGGCTTGAGAATGTTGGATGCACTAGACGAGACTTACAGAACTACCACCGTGGTATTAGGCTAAGAATTAAGGATGGAGATGCTCAAATGTTCATTGCTCAACTTGAGAGGAAAAAGGAGGTTAATTCAGCATTCTTCTATGACTTTGTCATTGATGAACATGGTAGGTTGATGAAGGTGTTTTGGGTTGATGGTACAAGTAGAAAAAATTATAAGCATTTTGGTGATGTAGTATCCTTTGATTTCACGTACAGTACTAAATAATATAACATGATATTTGCACCTTTTACGGGAGTGAACCATCATATATGCAGAGTGTATTTTTTGGGGCTGCGTTCTTGGCAAATGAGAAAATTGAATCATATGAGTGGTTGTTTAAAACTTTCTTATCAGCGATGGGGGGCAAGCGCCGAGACTGATTGTTACTGATGAAGACGCGAGCATGAAAGCTGCCATTAACAAAGTTCTGTCTGAAACAATTCATAGACTTTGCATGTGGCATATAATGAAAAAAGTTAACGAGAAGATAGGTCCTTCATTTAGAGAGGACCCTCATTTTTGGGACAGATTAAACTCATGTGTTTGGGACTCAGAGACTGGTGATGAGTTTGAAACACAATGGAATTCTATCATATATGAATTTGATCTTGATGGAAACGAATAGTTGGTCAAAAGGTATCGTATTCGTGAATCATGGATTCCAGCATATTTCATGGACATATCACTTGCAGGCATTCTAAGAACCACCTTAAGATCAGAGAGTGCAAACTCATTTTTTAACCGTTTTATTAGCCAAACCTTTGCAAGCATCACTACTTATAACCATACCATGTGGACAACCAACTGCCTTATGCAACTGTGTGAAGAACCATGTCCAGTTTGCCTCTGTTTCTAAGTCAAAAACCCCATATGCAACATAGAATAGCCAATTATGTCCATCTACCCCTGTAGCTGCAGCTAATTGGCCCTTATATTTTTCAGTTAAGAAGGTTGAGTCTACACCCAAATATGGTCTACAGTCACTTAAGAAGGCATCAATGCAAGGTTTCATTGCTACAAACAATCTATTGAAGTAGATTTTCCCACCAGTTGTCTTGAAATCTATCTTTACAATCGAACCAGGGCTTCTATGTTCTATCTCATGTTTCCAATTAACAAGGATCTGAAATGATTCTTCATATTTTCCATGAATTTCATTCAGAGCAATTTGCATACCTCTATAAGTTTTCTGGTTGTCCATTTTCAGCTTGTATTGCCCTTGCAGTTTCTCCATTGCTTCATTTGTTCTTCTAGAAGGATCTAACTACAACCAGGACTTTAGCCTATCTGCAATCCAGAATTGACTCACCATCTTTCCTCCAAGGATTTTGGTGCTAGGACACTTATGCACTGCATTAAGAGTTTTTATCTGCAAGACAATATTACAAGTAAAAAAGACATATTAGGTTTGAGATAAACTACAAGAAAAAGATAAAAAAAAAAAGAAAAAGAAGGGGCCATACCATGATGTTCACCTCATCTTGGAGCCTAGATGCATGCACCCTCCAATCACAACCCTTATACTGGCAATAATCAATGAAACGTGTGTTATCTGATTTATCTCTACTACTTTAAAGCATGGATTGGCCATGGTGGTAGTGGTGGTAGCAGTGTCAACTTGCAATCTCCGCCCTCTATTCCATCCGACGGCTGAGATCCTCAATCGGATCCTTCCAATCCCAATTTACGGCCGAAGCGCACTATGCAACCCAACCGCTCCCCACCCCACTCATCCACGATCCCCTCCTGGCTCCCGTACTTCTCCTGCGCCCACCGCCTGCAGCTACCGCCGCCGCCGCATGCTGCGCCAGCCGCCACCGCCACCGCCTCCTGTGCTGGCCACCTGAATGTTCGTCTCTTTCTTTCTCTTTCTCTCTCTCAAGTGCTCTCTCTCTCTCTGATTTGGGGATTCCAGCCACCATCGCTCCTACGCGCGCTCCAACCACCGTCGCTCCTGCCCCTCACCCCCACCTTCGTCCGAGGGCACCGACGGCGACGATCTTTAGCGGCCAGTAGCGCATCCCCTCCCTCGGCCTCTTCCCGCACGAGCACCGCCTCCCTCTACCTCACCGGGTCCGGCCGCGCGCGCGAGGAGAGGGGCGGCGCCGCTGCCGCGCCGGAGATGGGGGAGATCTCGGCGGCGCCCCGGCCGTGGAAGTGACGGGCGGCGCGGAGGATGAAGGGCGCCGCCGCCGCCGAGCCGCAGTCAGGCGTGGAGGTGACGGAGGCGCCGCGGAGGATGGAGGGCGGGGCCGGGCGCAGCCTGGGCCGGGCCGCCACCAGGCAGAGGGGAACGAGGGGAAGGGCGCCGCCTGCTCCTAGCCGGTGCCTCTCCTAGTCGGCGTGCTCCCAAATGCCGCAGGTCACGCCGCCGCTTTCTGGTGGACAGCGGCTGGAGAAGTGAAATTTTGAGGCTAGAAAGGATACGAGCTGGGAAATTTGTTTACTGCAAGAGACGTACAGGAACAACTACGTGGAGATGAGGATTCTTTACCCGAGCCGTGGATGGCTTTGCTTGGTCCAGCCTCTGGACAAAAATAACAGCGGCAATTTATTAATTAATCTGAGAAGGTGAAAGAGAAAATACAAAGGAGCATGGATAATGCGCTTCGTGATTCCTCAATTATTTGCTATATGTTAAAAATATTTTATTTGCAGATTATATCCTGAAGAAGCCGTTGGGATACAGTGCAAAAGAAAATATACAGAAGCATGGATAATGCGCTTCGCGATTCTTAATTATTTGCTATATGTCAAAAATACTTAATTTCCAGATTATACCCAGAGCCGCCGCCGCTGTCTGTGTGCCCAGAGAGAGAGAGAGCGCGCGCGCTAGATAACTATTACAATCTCAAGGGCTAAATAGCTATTATCTTTTGTTACTTTTCTATGCTGATAATAGATGGCACTTTTAAGGTTCCATATCTGATTCATGGTTTTCAGGTGATAGTATGTACAACTTGCATGTGGCAAGGAGATTCAACTGAAGTGCTTTGGGTTTTATTTTTAGATTTTGTTTTGTATGCAAGCACTTGTACATAGAATTAACTGGAATGTATGAGATGCATGCCATGTATGAAATCTTCAGTAAATTACTGATCTATCTATATAGTCTATAGGAATTGTTTAGATAAGTTGAGTAGTTTCTTTTTTTATTTAGAATAGTTTCAGTTTCGGTTATGTCATTCTTGTGATGCTTTGAAATAATAGTCGGAGTGCCTATGCAAATTTTAACTGCTAATTTATGCTAAGAAAGCTAAAAGATAGTGCACAGTAGGATGATCTGAGGACTTCACTTTTCTTTTTCAGTAAAATGTAATTGGATTGAATGTGTGTGCAATTCAATTGCCATTATATTTATTCGGAATAATTTGCTCCTATTCGAATTCACCGCTGATTTTTTTATTTTACTTTAAAATCACGTTGCGGCAGACGAATGCACGCATTACTAAGTTAAACCACCCTTTATAATTTTTATGTTTCTATAATTTATGTTTCCCTTTCTCCCCTTTAGTTCCGTGGCAGAGC
>SPJY01012519.1:1765284-1826274 GCA_005191435.1 Raddia distichophylla | reverse complement strand
CGCGCCGCCTCCACCGCGCCGCCTCCTCACCGCGCCGCCTGCTCCTCCCCGCGCCGCCCACGCTCCGGCCTCCTCCTCCACCGCGCCGCCGCCTCCTCACCACGCCGCCCCCGCTCGGGAGCCTCCTCATCCCCGCTCCGGCCGCCTCCTCCCCGCGCC
Source organism: Raddia distichophylla (assembly GCA_005191435.1). Lineage (NCBI taxonomy): Eukaryota > Viridiplantae > Streptophyta > Magnoliopsida > Poales > Poaceae > Raddia > Raddia distichophylla. The sequence goes on along the minus strand of SPJY01012519.1, from coordinate 1,826,115 downwards.
GCGGCGCCTCCTCCTCCATTGCGCCGCCTCCTCCCCGCGCCGCCCCTACTCCTCCACCGAGCCGCCTCCCACCTGCCGCACCGCCTCCTCCCCGCGCCGCCCCTCCTCCTCCCTGCTCCGGCCTCCTCCTCCCCGCACCGCGGCGCCACCGCTGCCGTCGACCTGCCGCCGGAGAGCCGCCGCCTACAGCCGCGCCGCCTCCTTCCTCTCTCCTTCTCCTCCTCGCTCTCTCTCTCTCTCTCCGCCCGCTTTCCTCTCTCTCAGTTTCTCTCTCCACCCTCCTCTCTCTCTCTCTCTCTCTCTCATTTTTCCTTTGGGCCAGGCCGCTTGAGCCGACCAGCCCGTGCGAATACCGAGGTGCCCTTCTAGTTATTCCTATTTTCGTGATTTTTTTTGTAAAACCGCTATTTGCCATAACTCCGCTATAGCCTTTTAGCTTTTGAAAAAATGATGCCGCTATTTTCCTTAGCCCGCTATTTAAAACCATGTTCTGCATACAAAATTCAAACACAATTGGTGAGGAGAGGGAATGAGAGAGATAGAGACAGAGTCAGAGAGGGGGAATAGGGGAGCGCGGGAGGGGCAAGGCTTGCCCTCGCTAGCACGGCAGGAGGGACGAGGCGCTCTCGGAAGAGGGGCACGGCGGCGCTCGCGGGAGGAGGAGGCCGGCGGCGCTCGCTACTGGGAGGGGAGCGGTGGCGGCGTTGGCTGGCGGGGAGCAGCTGCGACGTTGGCTGGAGGGAGCAGCGCCGCTCGCTCGTCGCAGGAGGCCTGGAGGGGAGCGGCGGCAGCGTTGGTTGGAGGGAACACACCGCTCGCTCATTGCGGGAGGCAAACCCTAACAGAGCCAGCCTAGAAGCCAAGTGCTGCTCGGCTCGGCTCGGCTCCTCACTCTTCAAAAGTGGGCTGCAACGTGAAGAGAGGCGGTGGGCGTTGGATTACGCTTGGGCGACTGGGATCTCTCGTGCACACGGTTTGCACGATAGCCAGCGTTTGCATGGGATACGCTGCCATCTAGCTATTGTCATGTCATCTATAAACAACAGTAGAGATGACTTAGAGACATTATATACAATGGTCACGTTTTTATAGATAATTTTCTCACACACAAAGTTTTTTAATTCTTGTGTAGAGTCGACTCTTGCGTAAGAGACGACTAGTGCTGGGGAACGGGCCGTGCCAAACGGGCCAGCCCGGGCACGGCCAGAAATGGTGTGCCGGGCTGGGCCTGGAAACCAAGCACGACGTGCCGCCCGGCCCGGCCTGACTGTACAGGCCGTGCTTGGGCCGGCCTGGCCCGAAAAGAGGCCCGAGTCAGTATTTTGTATTTTTCATGGTTTTATATTGCTCGGATGAATTTCTGTTCAATACAAAAGTTGTAGATAATTTCAAGACGCATCTTTTTCATGTCGACAAGTTTTTCATCTCAGCAACGTATGATTTTATAAAAATTATTTGTGTCGCTGCCCGCTTTCGGGCCGACGGCACTGTCGTCAGTAATTCGCCATTTGCGAGGTCTTATGTTGCTCAAATGAATTTTGGTTGAAAACTAAAGTTTTAGATAATATCGAAGCGCATCCTTTTTGAACAACTTTTTCATTTGAGCAATGTATGAAATTCTAAAAAATCATGTTGCCTACTGTTTTTGCTACTCATGCCGTGCTCGGGCCGGCCCGGCCCGAAGCCGGCCCGCCGTGCTTTCGGGCCGTGCCGAGTCTAGATTTTGGCACTCCCTGCTGGCCCGGCACGGCCCGAAGTGCTGGCCGGGCCGTGCCGGCCCATTTTGCCCCGGCCCGAGGCACGATGAGCCTGGGCCGTGCCAGCTCGGCATGGCCCAACTCCCACCACTAGAGACAACTCAAATATTTATGAACACACTCTCTCCTTCACATCATCAGTTAGCTGACATAACACTATCTAAGATGGCTTAGAAACTGCTGAGGTTTTAGATGACTTGTAAACTGGTACTCCCTCTAGTCACAAATATTTGATATTTAACGTTTGACATGCGTCTCGATCAAAAATTTTAAGTAATTTTTAAATAAACATGCTAATTAAAGTATCCCCGACAGGCTCTCTATATCACCCTATAAAACACTATTAATGCCTTATTACTAGTGTTTTAGAGGGTAATATAGAGGGATTATCGAGGATGATTTTAGTGGCTAAAGTTGTTTTTGGAGATTGTGCAAAGTCAAAAGCATCAAATATATGTTACCAAAGGGAGTATCAAGTTAGCCGTACCATCACGTTGTCATAAGGACAAGGTCAATGGTACCCAACTCAGGGTGGGCTTAGCACTGTAGCAAATAAAAAGAGAAGAGAGAAAAATGCTTCTAATGAATAGTGAAAGGTGGTGAGAATAGTGGCTGAATAGTGCTAAATCCATGCTAAGTTAGGAATGATTGAAGATGACCTAAGACCATCTCCTTCACATCCCCATCTTCAGAGCTCCAAGGGATTCTCTACACCCTTTCATCTTCTCTGCACTTCTCCCCCTTTCATTTTCTCGGCTCTTCTATCCCCACCAGCCATCGCCCGCGTCCCTATCATCCCGCATCGGTCACGCGTGCTCGCTACCCCTTCTCATGTTGACACAACCCACTGTTTGCATTGAAAAGTAGATCGACCAAATACAAAATTGAGTATAGGGTTTAGAGCCTCCGTCAGTACCAATTTAGTGCTCAATGTGTGCCATCCTATTTGACCCATAATAGGCAAGAAAGAGATGACATCAACTTTGAATAGCCAATTAGATTTTTAACAGATTGAACCTGAAACACAAGGAAATAGATCCAAACCAAACTGAAAGATAATAAAACTATTGGCTTAGATCAGATCCTAAAAGGCTAGCATCTCCAGTACATGCCTTCGGAGAAAGAGTAACAAGCCCAAAGTGTCTTGATCACTATTAATCAAGAACTTTGCACGATGCACACATAATTGGAAAAAGAGACGTAGGAGATTATCTAAGCTATATAGTGCTCTCTAGGCTTTCAAGCGACGAGGCCTGGCGAGGCGAGTTAAGTGAGCACGCATGCGGTTTTCTATTTCTCTCCCATGAAATGTTCTAGTGGGATGAAGCAAGGTGCACTATTTAAACTTGTCTCCACTCCTTTCACTATTAATATGGTACTAAAGAAAGTCCACATGCCTCCATGAGGTGGGCCTTTGAGATTGTTCAGGAATTATTTCTCATTTGAATGGGCCTTGGCCTAAATAATTCAACATAATCAACAAAGGAATAGACCAAGGGTAAACAATCTACAATCAAGACGGTACAAATCAATGCAGCAGCGAAAAGAGGATAAACTGGAGAGGAAAACATGGAAATGGAGGTGGAGGAGGAAGCCACCATGACGCGGGTGAGGAAAAGATGTGGCCCTGGTCCTTGAGGCAACGACCAAAGCGTCGGGGAAGGATAATTCCAAACAATCGGAGGCAAGGAAGAACGCAAGGTGAACATGGTAGGGGGTGAACCCCGCCTATTAGGTGGTGGGCTACCGACAACTGCACCACCCACCCACCAAGCAATGAATGGGAGGGAGGGAATGCAGATCGGATCCTTCTGCTAGGAGGGGCTTCCTGAGGAACTAAGGGTGGTCGTGGTTCGAAATCAAGGATGAATGGCCATCAACAGTGCTATGAGGACAGGGCGAGGGATGGAAAATGGACAGAGAATATACGAGACATCGATAGGTGCGATGATGGAGGAGTGGCATTACCGAGAGGAGCCGCATCTCCAGACAAATGGGAAGGAATACACACTTGCAAGGATAGGAATGAGAAGGTACGTAGCTAGGGTTGGAGATGAGCGGGGTGGCGTAGGAGCTAGGACGTAGGTTTAAGGACCGCGGATTGAGCATGCTACAATCAGCAGAAAGTAAATGAAAAGAGTACAACACTACACGGACCTAATTGGTAATTGGACAGACGGAGAGACACGAGGAACTGCGCACTAAAACAAAAAAAATTGGAGGGACTTATTTGCAAACATTACATATAGGAAATGGAGGGTCGATTTTGCGCTAACTCGATGATAGTAGATAATTGAGGCGACATGTATGCAGGAGGGAATTCTGAGTGACTTGCTCCTTGAGGAGGCAACAAAAGAGCACGAAGGAGAGGCAAGGAACTTGATGTCAGGACCCGGTCTAATTGACCGAATCCTAATTGTGCATATAGTATTAGTCCCAGAAGATCATGGCTAGCACACACAATTCAACAATAATGGTACATTGCCTTCGAGTTACATTATTACAACATAGGGGACTAATCGTCCCAAAGGAAGTCACAGCTTAATACATCAAGCACGGCACGCAGACCAAGATACAGAGTTACATACACGATGACGCAGGAGCCCAACATGGCACGATTTATTCTAGTAGCTAGACTACTTCACAGGCAAAGCGGCAGGCAGGACACAACCCTACTCCTCGTCCTCGAAGTCCTCCTCCTCCTCGTAGTCCAGGTTCTCCTCGGGTGGAGAGTCGTAGGGGGCCTCCTCAACTGTTGAAATTTTTGAAGAGGGGAAGGAGAAATAGGGGTGAGTACAAAGGTACTTAGCAAGTCGAGGATATATGCAGATGGGGTTTAGTACAAATGGATGGTTTGGGTAGTTTTGCGAAAATGCGTTTTTGACCTTTTCCTAGTTTTATAAAAGCACTTCTAAGAAAGTTTTAAACTCAGATATTTATCTTTTGGGGCTCATTCTCAAAATACTCTCGCCATTCGACCTCATGCCGTAGTGAGTCTCTTAATTAGTTTCCGTTACGGGGAATAACTCGGAACAAAGGGGTAGGTCGAAACCACGCAAGCAATTTATGATTGGCCGAACCCAATTCATGAGGCAAACCGGTAGTACCTATCTCAAGATCAAATCTCTTTCTTAACAACTTTTACTCAACTCAAATCCTTTTTGAAAATTTTTGGTTTTTGGAAAAGAAGAGCTACCATATGAACAGTCCCTTAGCATGCTCATGACCGCGAGCACGGCTACCATGATAGTTTTAACTCTGCAGAGTGAGTACGCTTTACCTTTGAGAGGCTACGCACCTAGAAGTGTTTCGCCACAAAGCCGTTAGATTCAAACACCAACGGCGACCGCCGGGAGTCTCCACTAGGGTTTTTCGGCTAACAACTAGGCCCGTCCCATAACGGGACTCGAGGTCGTACTGTGTGGCTCAGTTCGTAGGTCCATAGGACGAGCAGTACTTAAACTAGAAGAGAGACAATAATTTAGCCCCATTTTCTTAAAACGGTACCTTATTGCACCAAACCGGCAAAAGTCTCTCCCTAGTCGGAAAGTTTTTAGGGGAGAGAGATAAATTTATTTTTCACCCATGGCATCGCCCTCGATGCTTCAGTCTTTCGCAAAGAATTTTCTTAAACCTTTTTCAATCATTTTCTATTCACACAATTTATTTTCACCCACAAGAATTATTTCGTCATTTCAATAATATTATTTTTGGCATTTTTCCTAACATCAATGGAAGGTATTGAAGGAACCTAAGGCCGAGAGGGGGGGTGAATCGGACTATTTCAATTTTTACTTTTGTTGCACTTAGTCACTTAGGCAAGTTAAGGTACACAGCTAGCGCGTGGAATCCTACACAAGTCTAGTAGGCGGAAGCAATCAATACACAAGTGTAGGAGGCACGAAGGCACTCGCAGGCAGTGGATATCAAGATGCGGTAAGTAAATGAGACAGAGAGGCGCAAACCGATCTTTTTACCGGAGTTCGGTGCTCAACACATGAACACCTACGTCTCCGTTGAGGAAACTTCTCACACAGAGAAGTCGGGACTCTCTCGTCCCTAACCCTCAATCCACTCGTGGTAGCTCTTCACCAACACATGGTAGGCGAGCTCCAAACCTTCACACGAATCGGCAGCCTCCACACGCGAAGGACCCCGAAACACCGACTTCACAAGCGAAGCCGACCTCGAGCACACCGAGGATTTAGCACATCTCCGACGCAATGGAGAAGAGCACCTTGGGAAGCAAGGTGGCCGCCGACGCGATGGCGGGCTTTGCACACCCCGACGAACGGAGAGGAAGCACCGTGGGAAGCACGGTGACCTTCACGAAGAAGGGTTTGCTTGTGGTACGGTTGATGGAGCTTGGCGATGACGACGTCTCCCGGTAGCAAGAATCCCAAGAGCACAAGACCGGAGACACCACAACTCACACACCCTCAAATTATAAGAAAATAATAGTGCTAAATCTTTATACATATATGCCATATAAATTTATTGTACAAAGAACGCGCTTTCCATAATAAGACACATCCTAGGATAAATAGTCATTCTGTTCCACAGACTATTTATGTTTTAATGGGAGGATGCATTGTGGATTGTTACAGAATAGTCATTGTGCATATATACTATAACCTTGGTTTTGGATCTTTTGAGAACCCTGGACATTGTGGTTCTCTTCTTCATGAAGCTTACATCTTTAGCTTCATATACTATTTAAAATATATCTATACTAGCTTTGCTACCTATAGTTCCATGTTTATTTGGATGTTGTCACTTATACCGCCAATTTGAAGCTTAATCACTAACTGACAAGACTAGGAACATGCTTCTTTTTCTAACCTCAGTACATGATTTATCGACACGTATGTTATCTCTAGGATAGGCAGCTTAGGTGCAATTTATAGCTAGAACGACGTGGTGTCAGCGTGATGGAGATGAGGCGGCAACGGGCACGGCTCACAGCAAGGGTATGTTTTTATGGAGCCTTTTTTAGTGCTGAGGTTTTAGATCTTCATTATAGTCTTCAGTTCACTCTTTTGATCTTTGACTTGAGCAATTGAGCTTCAAATTAGTGGTGTCAGTGCCATTATGAAAATTTTCATGCCGGTTATTTATGCATACAGACTATATCTTCATATCTTTAATGCTCATGTGCATGACTTCCTTTAGCGCTGCTTTAGGATCTACTACACTATGCACCTTAGTGTACCTGTTTGCTTCGAACAGTTTGCATCATGCTTTATTAATTTTAACAAGAAATTGTTTTTACGATGCCACCACACAAGGTGTCTGCATAATAGCTGTTTTCCATAAATGATTTATTATTCCGAAACCGGTGAAGGCGGCCACAGGAGCCGCTTGATCGGTCGACGACAATCCCCGGGTTGGCCGAATCTATCCGCCCTTCTTCTTCCTCCTTTTGGTGCATTGGTTACTGCCTTAGCACTTCGATTTCCTTCTTATTCGGAATTCATGGTCAGTCTTATTAACTGTGCAGGTGTGATTTCTTTAACCCCCACATGATATATGCATGATTCAGATCGTCTGGCTTCACAGGTTTGAAGCCACCGCATGCAGTACCTGCCGTCCAAGCAAATCCAACGGCTGTTTGGAGCATGCATAGTTTCCTGCAGTAGTGATCAAGTTAGCGGGACATAATTTGCCCGATTCATTGTTTGATGCCTCTGATTTGAGTGTTCTTCATCCAAATCGAGCCCGATTGAAAGGTTAGTGACTCTGATTTGGGGATTTCATGAATTAGGTTTTTGTGTTCACTGAAATTTGGGGAAAGACTATGAACTCATGTCAATCTCGCCCAAAAATTATCTAATTTAGGTACTACCTTTTTTGGCAAAGCCAAATCGTCGTGTCCATAGAAATAGCTTGGCATTAGCTTAGCTTTTCTTTGTTAAAAGGTCTTGCACAATTGTCTCGCACAAATAGTCAGTGTTTCTTTACAGGGCGGGAGGGAATTAAATAAGACTGCATATAGGTGGCTTTGAAAGCATTTTTGTTTAGATATTGGAAATAAATAGCTCGGCCTCTACATCCTGGGCTGTATATGAGAGCCTAAGGGTATCTAACTTCCAAGGTATATGTGCTATACTGATTCAATGAACTTCCTTTGAGTCACTGCTATTTAGTTTTCCAAGTGTATACTAACAGTTTTACTAAATTGTGTTCCCGATGTCTCTCGTTCTACAGTGGGCAAAAGTACACTTGAGATTAATCCAGGCAAGGCAAAGAAGCTTATAGCTTGGTAATGTTCCCATCCTAGACACTGCTGGCATGTGGATCATCTATGGTTCTTGACTATTTTGTCAAACAGGTATGAATCTGAAGGAAAATATACTTCAATAGTACCTCTGAATTTCGAAGGCCTTCTCTACTGGGAACAGCTGGTCATGATCTCTCTAGACAATTAGCACTTCCTACATGGAAAATGCAGCATGGCAGAAGATTAGATACAACAAAGCATGTCAGTTAATCCACTGGTTCAGCTATCGCGGATTCACATGCCTGAGGTATTGGTGTCACTGGGAACTTATCAGTGCCGACTGTAATCCCCTTGAAGAGCTGAAGAAGTTGATCCATGTTATCCGTGAAGAGTTTCTGACAGAAGATTAAAAAAACATCGACTTTAGCATCATCGTGGTAGTGTTTCTATTTTTGTAGGTGGTGAAAGTGGCATATCTGCTGCCTGATAATCAGGACGACCTAAAAGTACAGCTAAAATTAAAAGAGATTTACCAATCTCTCAGAAGAGCAAACAAGGATGGCAGCTCCTGGTTAGCCAATTCTAGGCAAGCAGTTGGGCCATATTATTACACCGTTCATCAGTTCATGATTTATTTCCATGCAAAATAAATGCTAGATTTGCAAGGTGCTTTCTTTTTTTCCCCTTCAAAGGGTGCACACACATTGGATTGAAGTTTTTTTTAACAATTACATCCTTCGTTTCAAATTATAGTTCATTGTTGACTTTTAGATGTGTCTTTTGACCATTCGTCTTATTCAAAAATTATTGTAAACATATTTTTTTCTTATGTACTGGTCATTTGGGCTGAACTATGAGTAATTAGATATATGAATTTACAAAGTTATGGACAATAGTGTAGATAATAATTTTTTCTTTTAGACAACAAGTTTTTAATCCCGATGGGCTATGTTTTTCTTATAATTGCTACCTTACGATATAATACCCGACGTGCGTTGCCCGTACATTTAATAAAAACACATGGATACCTTGCATATGAGAGACGTCCCACTCTCCGAGGAATGTCCCTCGTTCCTGACTTTTCTCTTTTCCTGGCCACTTCCATATCCAATAATTACTTATTATATGGACAATATTATACTATCCTATCTATTGAAATACACGGAAACCCCCGCCCCTCCTCGAGACCCCCACATAGTGTAAAGGTAGGGAACCCACACTATAATTGAAGAGTTGGGCATAACATATATTTCACTTTTTAATAAGTTAGTTTTTAGACCATCAAGTTCTTCACAAAGGTACATCAGAACTTGAAAATTCTAGCTGTATCCGTGTCATTTTCTAAGCACACAGTAGTGTAATTCGCTTTTTGAAGCATTGTTACTACCCTAGTCACTGAACGGGGGACTAAATCAGCAACCAACCCTTCACCATGAGCTAATATAACAAATTTAACTAAGCAATAACCCACCAAATTGAACAATAAGGGAGAAAGTGGATCACCCGATCTAACCTCTTTAAAAATTTTAAAATACCCACCAGCATATCCATTAATCATGATACTAAGGTTCACCGTAATAACTTCGTATAGCATACATTATACGAAGTTATACGAAAATAAGGAATGCTCCTACACCTGCTTCATATAGATATCGACAAATAGAAAAAAGTGCACGTGTCCTAAAACTAACTTTTTCTACAAATTGTTGATATCAGCATTGCTTCGACGTGCTTTGCACATGCACGCTTGCTAGTTTATACTAAAGACGCACCAGCTAATCCGGTAACTTGACATGAACTCTATCTCTTAATTTCCTAAAATAACTAACCGACTAGACTTATCGTGTGCAAGACACGGACTAGATACAAACCGACTCGAATACTATTTAAACTAAATAACCGACGTGAATAATCTCTTTTCTTCTTTAGCCTTCACGTAATAATCACATATAGCTCCACGTGATGAGATTAATGCAATCCGATTGCTCTTCCTTTATTTGGTATTCACGTAGAATCTTCCAAGCAGCTTGATATCCAAAAACTTCGTGCAGAATCGGTTTCCACATATATAGCTGAATCGGCTACGGCTACGTACTCCAGCAACAACCACATTAATTCCTTATTAGCCGGATTTCCATGCATGTACGTGCATATCATCTCATGAATCCAATCAGCTGTCACAATCGTCTAATTAACTTGATCAATGCCTTGCCTGGCCATTAACACACATATAAAAGCCGATTCTATGCCTGATCATATGAACCGTCTTTCCTTTAATCGGCTATCTTGCACACATATGCATGCATAAAAGCCAGATCAAGATCTTTTCCAATATTAGCCGATCAACTAATAATGACATCCGAGTATATGCCGATCTAGCTCAATTTTTGGCCGAATATGCTATTTTTACCCTCTTTTTGGCACCGAAATAACCGTAATTTCGTGCCAAATTTGGGTGTCAACAGCGTCATGTTTTGTCGTGCACGGGACGACGCGGTACGCTGTGGTGGCTCGATGTAAGCTACAAAGGAAGCAACTAGAGGCTGGGTACAGGGTTCGCGCAAGACGCTGAAACGATTTCAAGGTGTAGAAGGTCATATTCTGCAAGGTGGAGTATGACGTCCTAAAAATTATTAGGAGTCTCAAGTTTTTCGTCGCCAAAACTCAGGTATACTTTAAATATGGGAGCGACTCCGGGACGGACATCCATTCGCTCGGACGCCCGCCCGAGGCCCAGCCCAACTGCGCACACAGCAACGCACGCCCCGCACTTTAATGCATGTCTCTTCTTCGCGCATGCAACGTGCTTACGTGTGTTCTCTCACCATTGGTAATTTCTGCATGCAACATGGCTCACATCAGCTTTGACATCAACATTTTTTAGTATGTGTTTCTTTCGGCTGCCACAATTTTTGACTGGATGCTTTAATCCACCAACCATTTGAACTAGAACATTTCTCGCATTTCTACGAACAAAACAAGACCAATGTTGTCATCTAATTTTTTTGTTGCAACAAAAAATTAGGAGGCGACTACCAGACGGACGTCCGACCGAAACAACGATCGATCGGACACCGCCCTGGCCCAAAAACATCGCGCACCCTCAGCCTAGCCTTCCGCCGAAACAATTCGCGTCCCCTGCTGGAACAATTCGCGATGATGTCAGCCGTCGTCAGCAAAGATTCCTTTTTTCGTTTTTCTTTAAGGCGCCGACTACAGGACGGACGTCCATTCGGCCAGCGCCCCGTTCGGACGCTCCTCGGCCCCAAATTGGCCCAATAAACCCCTCGCCAGCAGTCCATCCAGTGCGCAATAGAAAAACCATCCCGCGTTGTTCCGGTGCCCCATGTGTTGTTCCAGTTGTGCCGACGGATAGAAAACAGGTGCATGTAATCACACAGGAACGCACTCTCTCTCTCCATGTTTCATGCGATGATGTCATTGCTGATGTCAGCGAAGATTTCTTCCTCGTTTTTTCTTTAAACGGAAATAACTTTTGACTAGGAGCTCCAATCGACAAACCGTTTTCACCAACGTGTTCCTCGCATTTTTACGAACAAAACAAGACCTATGTTGCTATATAAATTTTTACTGGAACAATTTGTCTATACTAATGTGACAATTAATTTGGACTATTGGAACAATACGTCTAATACGATGGAACAGCTTGGTGTTTGGCCTGCTGGAACAATAGGCTAAGCCCAATTAGAACAATGCATTTGGCCTGATGGAACAACTTGCATACCTATTGGAACAATGTATTTAGTCTGCTGAAACAGTAAAAAGAAATGCCTACTGAAACAAGAATGTTTGCCTACTGAAACAATAATTTTTGCCTGCTGGAACAACAAGATTTGCCTACTGAACAAATAAAAGTTGACTACTGAAAAAATAAGGTTTGTGTTACAAGAACAGTTGAACTTTTCCTACTGGAACAATAAGTTTTGCCTTATGGAACAATAAATTTACCTTCTGAAACAATAACGTTTGCCTTCTAGAACAAATAAAGGTTTTGTCTACCGGAACAATAAAGTTTGCCTACTGGAACAATAAGGTTTATCCTACTGGAATAGTTGAGCTTTGCCTACTCGAACAATAACTTTTGCCTTCTCGAACAATAATTTTTTGCCTACTGGAACAATAACTTTTTCCTTCTAGAACAATAGCTTTTGCCTTCTGGAACAATAAAGTTTACCTACTGAAACAATAAAGTTTTTCTACTGGAACAATAAAGTTTGTCTGTTGGAACAATGAGTCTAGCCTCCCGAAACAATCTATCTTGCCTGCTGGAACAATGAGTCTAGCCTCTCCGAACAATCAATTTTGCATGCTGGAACAAATTTAATACCTGTTGAAACAATGTATTTGGTCTGCTGGAACAATAGGCTAAGCCATTTGGAACAATATGTCTAGTTTGATGAACCACAAATTGTATACCTACTGGAACAATCTATCTTGCTTACTAGAACAATAAGCCTAGCCTAATGAAACAATTTGTCTGTACTAATGGAACACTTATTTGGACTATTTGGAACAATGCGTCTAATACGATGGAACAACTTGGTATTTGGCCTGCTGGAACAATAGGCTAAGCCCAATTGAAACAATGCATTTGGTCTGATGGAACAACTTGCATACCTATTGAAACAATGTATTTGGTCTGCTGGAACAGTATAAAGAAATGCCTACTATAACAATAAGGTTTGCCTACTGAAACAATAATTTTTGCCTGCTGGAACAACAAGGTTTTCCTGCTGGAACAAATAAAAGTTGCTTACTTAAACAATAAGGTTTGTCCTACAAGAACAGTTGAACTTTGCCTACTGGGACAATAACTTTTGCCTTATGGAACAATAAATTTTGTCTTCCGAAACAATAACGTTTGCCTTCTGGAACAAATAAAGGTTTTGACTACCAGAACAATAAAGTTTGCCTACTGAAACAATAGAGTTTACCTACTGGAACAATAACTTTTGCCTTCTAGACACAAATAAGGTTTTGCCCACAGAAACAATAAAGTTTGCCTACCGGAACAATAATGTTTTCCTATTTTCACAATAAAGTATGCCTACTGAAACAATAAAGTTTGCCGATTGGAACAATGAGTCTAGCCTCCCTGAACAATCTATCTTGTCTTGCTGGAACAATGAGTCTAGCCTCTCGGAACAATCAATCTTGCCTGCTGAAACAACTTTTATACATGTTGGACCAATTGATGCGCTCACGGGTTCCCGATCTTCCGATGAGAGGATAACTTCGATTTAGGCAGAGGATGACTTTGACGATCCGGCTACAAACCACACAAGGATAAGAGCCCGCAATCGCTAAACCACACTCCTGATTGTTATCAACCGTGCCAAAGCCCGGATGACCTGACGCCTTAGCACTTCGATTTCCTTCTTATTCGGAATTCATGGTCAGTCTTATTAACTGTGCAGGTGTGATTTCTTTAACCCCCCACATGATATATGCATGATTCAGATCGTCTGGCTTCACAGGTTTGAAGCCACCGCACGCAGTACCTGCCGTCCAAGCAAATCCAACGGCTGTTTGGAGCATGCATAGTTTCCTGCAGTAGTGATCAAGTTAGTGGGACATAATTTACCCGATTCATTGTTTGATGCCTCCGATTTGAGTGTTCTTCATCCAAATCGAGCCCGATTGAAAGGTTGACTCTGATTTGGGGATTTCATGAATTAGGTTTTTGTGTTCGCTGAAATTTGGGGAAAAGACTATGAACTCATGTCAATCTCGCCCAAAAATTATCTAATTTAGGTACTACCTTTTTTGGCAAAGACAAATCATCGTGTCCATAGAAATAGCTTGGCATTAGCTTAGCTTTTCTTTGTTAAAAGGTCATGCACAATTGTCTCGCACAAATAGTCAATGTTTCTTTACAGGGCGGGAGGGAATTAAATAAGACTGCATATAGGTGGCTTTGAAAGCATTTTTTTAGATATTGGAAATAAATAGCTCGGCCTCTACATCCTGGGCTGTATATGATAGCCTAAGGGTATCTGACTTCCAAGGTATATGTGCTATACTGATTCAATGAACTTCCTTTGAGTCACTGCTATTTAGTTTTCCAAGTGTATACTAATAGTTTTACTAAATTGTGTTCCCGATGTCTCTCATTCTACAGTGGGCAAAAGTACACTTGAGATTAATCCAGGCAAGGCAAAGAAGCTTATAGCCTTGTAATGTTCCCATCCTAGACACTGCTGGCATGTGGATCATCTATGGTTCTTGACTATTTTGTCAAACAGGTATGACTCTGAAGGAAAAGATACTTCAATAGTACCTCTGAATTTCGAAGGCCTTCTCTACTTCACTGCTATTTAGTTTTCCCGTAATAACTTCGTATCGCATACATTATACGAAGTTATTATGTTTTAATGGGAGGATGCATTGTGGATTGTTACAGAATAGTCATTGTGCATATATACTATAACCTTGGTTTTGTATCTTTTGAGAACCCTGGACATTGTGGTTCTCTTCTTCATGAAGCTTACATCTTTAGCTTCATATACTATTTAAAATATATCTATACTAGCTTTGCTGCCTATAGTTCCATGTTTATTTGGATGATGTCACTTATACCGCCAATTTGAAGCTTAATCACTAACTGACAAGACTAGGAACATGCTTCTTTTTCTAACCTCAGTAAATGATTTATCGACACGTATGCTGTCTCTAGGATAGGCTGCTTAGGTGTAATTTATAGCTAGAACGATGTGGTGCCGCGTGATTGAGATGAGGGGGCAACGGGCACGGCTCACAGCAAGGGTATGTTTTATGGAGCCTTTTTTAGTGCTGAGGTTTTAGATCTTCATTATAGTCTTCAGTTCACTCTTTTGATCTTTGACTTGAGCAATTGAGCTTCAAATTAGTGGTGTCAGTGCAATTATGAAAATTTTCATGTAGGTCATTTATGCATACAGACTATATCTTCATATCTTTAATGCTCATGTGCATGACTTCCTTTAGCGCTGCTTTAGGATCTACTACACCATGCACCTTAGTGTACCTGTGTTCTTTGAACAGTTTGCACCATGCTTTATTAATTTTAACAAGAAGTTGTTTTTAGGATGCCACCACACAAGGTGTCTGCATAATAGCTGTTTTCCATAAATGATTTATAATTCCGAAACCGGTGAAGGCGGCCACAGGAGCCACTTGATCGGTCGATGACAATCCTCGGGCTAGCCGAATCTATCCGCCCTTCTTCTTCCTCCTTTTGGTGCATCGGTTACTGCCTTAGCACTTCGATTTCCTTCTTATTTGAAATTCATGGTCAGCCTTATTAACTGTGCAGGTGTGATTTCTTTAACCCCCACATGATATATGCATGATTCAGATCGTCTGGCTTCATAGGTTTGATGCCACCGCATGCAGTACCTACCGTCCAAGCAAATCCAACGGCTGTTTGGAGCATGCATAGTTTCCTGCAGTAGTGATCAAGTTAGCGGGACATAATTTGCCCGATTCGTTGTTTGATGCCTCCGATTTGAGTGTTCTTCATCCAAATCGAGCCCGATTGAAAGGTTAGTGACTCTGATTTAGGGAGGATTTCATGAATTAGGTTTTTGTTCACTGAAATTTGGGGAAAGACTATGAACTCATGTCAATCTCACCCAAAAATTATCTAATTTAGGTACTACCTTTTTTGGCAAAGCCAAATCGTCGTGTCCATAGAAATAGCTTGTCATTAGCTTAGCTTTTCTTTGTTAAAAGGTTTTGCACAATCGTCTCACACAAATAGTCAGTGTTTCTTTACATGGCGGGAGGGAATTAAATAAGACTGCATATAGGTGGCTTTGAAAGCATTTTTTTTAAGATATTGGAAATAAATAGCTCAGCCTCTACATCCTGGGCTGTATATGAGAGCCTAAGAGTATCTGACTTCCAAGGTATATGTGCTATACTGATTCAATGAACTTCCTTTGAGTCACTGCTATTTAGTTTTCCATGTGTATACTAACAATTTTACTAAATTGTGTTCCCGGTGTCTCTCTTTCTACAGTGGGCAAAAGTGCACTTAAGATTAATCCAGGCAAGGCAAAGAAGCTTATAGCTTGGTAATGTTCCCATCCTAGACACTGCTGGCATGTGGATCATCTATGGTTCTTGACTATTTTGTCAAATAGGTATGACTCTGAAGGAAAAGATACTTCAATAGTACCTCTGAATTTTGAAGGCCTTCTCTACTGGGAACAGCCGGTCATGATCTCTCTAGACAATTAGCACTTCCTACATGGAAAATGCACCATGGCAGAAGATTAGTTACAACAAAGCATGTCAGTTAATCCACTTGTTCAGCTATCGCGGATTCACATGCCTGAGGTATTGATGTCACTGGGAACTTATCAGTGCCGACTGTAATCCCCTTGAAGAGCTGAAGAAGTTGATCCATGTTATCCGTGAAGAGTTTCTGACAGAAGATTAAAAAAACATCGACTTTAGCATCATCGTGGTAGTGTTTCTATTTTTGTAGGTGATGAAAGTGGCATATCTACTGCCTGATAATCAGAACGACCTAAAAGTACAGCTGAAATTAAAAGAGATTTACCAATCTCTCAGAAGAGCAAACAAGGATGGGCAGCTCCTGGTTAGCCAATTCTAGGCAAGCAGTTGGGCCACATTATTACACCGTTCATCAGTTCATGATTTATTTCCGTGCGAAATAAATGCTAGATTTGCAAGGTGCTTTCTTTTTTTTCCTTCATAGGGTGCACACGCATTGGATTGAAGTTTTTTTTAACAATTACATCCTCCGTTTCAAATTATAGTTCATTGTTGACTTTTGGATGTGTCTTTTGACCATTTGTCTTATTAAAAATTATTGTGAACATATTATTTTCTTATATACTGGCCATTTAAGCCGAACTATGAGTAATTACATATCTGAATTTACAAAGTTATGGACAACAGTGTAGATAATAATTTTTTCTTTCATGTAGACAACAAGTTTTTAATCCCGATGGGCTATGTTTTTTCTTATAATTGCTACCTTACGATATAATACCCAACGTGCGTTGCACGTACATGACTACTAGTTTACAGAAATGCAGGCGTACTACGTCGAAAAAACTTGTGCGACTGTGTCAGCCAGCCGTTGCTGGATGTAGATTAGGAAAATTGAATTGGTTGTATTGCACAGTGGAGTAGTAATAATACACAAAATGGGCCAGCCTCCCAACCTCCCAGGCTCAGTATACTCTAACACTCCCCCGCTGTCTGAACGGCGCAAACATAGCGTTGAGACTGGTACAAAACAATCGCAGAACACTCCCCCCGCAGTCTGAACGGCGCAAACATGGCGTTGAGACTGGTACAAAACAATCGCAGAGCACTCCCCCGTGGTAGAAACAGAGTGATCAAACAAGTGAAAATACGATCCAATTAAAGGACAGTCAGTTACTCCCCCGCAGTCTGAACGGACGGTGCACAGACGTTGAGACTGGACCTGAACTCGAGGAAGACTGTGCTGGGAAGGCCCTTGGTGAAGATATCAGCGTGCTGGGATGACGTCGGGACGTGCATCATGCTCACATGTCCGAGAGCAACTCGCTTACGGACGAAGTGAAGATCGATCTCGACGTGTTTGGTGCGCTGATGCTGCATCGGGTTGGTGGAGAGGTAGACCGCGCTGATGTTGTCGTAGTAGACAAGGGTGGTCTTCGGCAGCAGACTGTGGAGCTCCTGGAGCAGCTGGCAAAGCCAACAGACCTCAGCGACGCCATTGGCGACCGCGCGGTACTCGGCCTCCGCGCTGGTGCGGGAGACCGTGTGCTGGCGTTTGGATGACCAGGACACCAGGTTGTCACCGAGAAAGACGCCATAGCCCGATGTGGACTTCCTGGTGTCTGGGCAGCCTGCTCAGTCAGCGTCGGTGTAGACTGTGAGGCTTGCAAGAGCGGAGCGACGAAGCAGAAGATCGAGCTCCAAGGTGCCACGTAGGTACCGCAAGATGCGCTTAAGAGCAGCGAAATGCGGTTCTCGTGGGTCATGCATGAAGAGGCAGTCCTGTTGGACGGCATATGTGATGTCCGGACGGGTGAGCGTCAAGTATTGGAGTGCACCTGCCAAGCTGCGATAGAGGGTCGCGTCAACAACCGAGGGACCGGCTGCTGATAACTTGGAGCTCGTGTCGATCGGAGTGGAGCAGGGTTTGCGGTCAGCCATGCCTACACGATCCAGGATGTCGACGATGTACTGTCGCTGGGAGAGGAGGAAGCCACCCGACTGTGGAAGCACCGAGACACCAAGGAAATGATGTAGAGGCCCAAGGTCCTTGAGCGAGAACTCTTATTCCAAAGCAGACACTGTGCGACGCAGGAGGTCATCCGAAGAAGCAGTCAACACAATATCGTCGACGTAAACCAGTAGATATGCTGTGTCAGCACCCCGTCTGTAGATGAATAGTGACGTATCGGACTTGGCCTCGACAAAACCAATAGTGCGAAGATGAGAGGCAATGGTGCTGTACCAAGCTCGAGGAGCCTGCTTGAGTCCATATAGAGACTTGTGAACGAGACAGACATGATCAGGACAGCTAGGATCCACAAAACCTGAAGGCTGAGCACAGTAGACAGTCTCGTCGAGGAGTCTATGGAGGAAAGCGTTGTTGATATCAAGATGACGGATGGACCAACCGCGGGATATTGCGAGTGAAAGAACTGTCCGAATGGTGGCTGTCTTGATCACGGGACTGAAGGTTTCACCAAAGTCCACTCCAGGACGCTATGTGAAGCCTCGAAGAACCCAGCGGGCCTTGTATCGATCAAGAGAGCCATCAGCGTTGAGCTTGTGCTCGAATATCCACTTTCCGGTGACCACATTTGCCCCAGGTGGCCGCGGGACAAGATCCCACGTATTGTTGGAGCGGAGGGCCTCGAACTCCTTCGTCATAGCTGCCCGCCAATTTGGATCAGCAAGAGCTGCACGATATGATGTGGGAGGAGGAGGAAGTGCCGAGACATGTGGGTTGAGACGATCCCGGGGCTTGATCTGTGTGTCGGACATGCAACGGGTGACCATGGGATGGTCATTTGCCGCAAGTGGACTAGCAACAACCTATGGAGGAGGTCCAACAGGGGCAGCAGGAGGCCCAGGTGCAGGAGCTGGCAGGGTGCCGCGGGCATCAGCCGGCGGGGCAACGATGACTGTTGAGCCGCGTCGACCATAGACCAACAGGGGAGCGGTGCTCGATGGTGGGCCACGAGGTACAGCGGCGATGGTCGAGGCAGGGGTGGCTGACGTGACCCTTGTAAGGATCCTAGGCCGAGAGGGGGGGGGTGAATCGGACTCCTAATTCAAATTTTAAACTTGTTTGTGTGATTGTTTAGTCCAATTTTCACCCAAGCTACCTATGAAGTCCTAGTATCTAGGTGCGGAAGTGATGGCACAATTAATCAGCAGAAGTAGTGGCTCGATGGCTCACACAAGCAATGCACAATAGAGATAATGCAAGAGATGAGGAGACGCAAACCGAGTTGTTTACCGAAGTTCGGTGTTCAACACATGAACACCTACGTCTCCGTTAAGGAAACTTTCTCACACAGAGAAGTCGGGACTCTCTCGTCCCTAGCCCTCAATCCACTCGCGGTAGCTCTTCACCAACACATGGTAGGCGAGCTCCAAACCTTCACACGGAAGCGAGTTCTCTCACATGCGAGAGCCCTCACACCCCAACAGCACCGACACACGGCACCGACCACCGACACACGGTGGATTTCACATCAACACATGAGGTACCTCCAACACATGGAGGATTTTGCTCCGACACACGGACACCTTGACACCCCCGACACACGGAGATGGCCGCCGACACACGGCGGACTTGTGGCTTCAACGGATGAAGAGGATGCACCCCTACACAAGGCGGTGACCACCAACGGATGGTGTGTTTGCGGCACGGTTGATGTAGCTGTACGGTTGATGAAGCTCGTGGCTTGACGACGATCTCTTCGGCGGCGAAATCCCAAGAGCACAAGATCGAGATCGTCTCTCACCACTACCCCTTCTCCCTCCCCATGAAAACTAGGGCAAGAACACCATGGGAGATGGGGCAAACCTTGGGATGATGGGAGGAGATAGGGATCACCTTCTTCTTCTCCTTCCTCTCTTCTTCTCCCTCTCAATCTATCAAGCACATGGAACCCTAGGTGGAGGTGGGTGCCATGGGAGGAGCTCTCATGGGTGGTAAGGGCAAGGGGTGGCTGCTAAAGGTAGCTCCCTCAATTTTCTCCCGTACACCAAGCCCCTATTTATAGTCTCAAGGCGAAACCCTAAAAACGGACGGCTCAGATTTAATCGCGAGTTTCAGATCAATCTATCGGACGCCGTCCGGTACCCACCGGACGTCGTCCGACAGGAGGTCAGGCCAATTTTTGTGCTTGGTCGGACGCTGTCCGGTAGCTTATCGGACGCGTCCGGTGAGGTGCTGGCGAGCGCGTGAGAAGTACCCGCCAGGTGTTCACCGCCAATTTGAAACTTAATCACTAACTAACAAGACTAGGAACATGCTTCTTTTTCTAACCTCAGTACATGATTTATCAACACGTATGTTGTCTCTAGGATAGGCAGCTTAGGTGCAATTTATAGCTAGAACGACGTGGTGTCGGCGTGATGGAGATGAGGCGGCAACGAGCACGGCTCACAGCAAGGGTATGTTTTTACGGAGCCTTTTTTAGTGCTGAGGTTTTAGATCTTCATTATAGTCTTCAGTTCACTCTTTTGATCTTTGACTTGAGCAATTGAGCTTCAAATTAGTGGTGTCGGTGCCATTATGAAAATTTTCATGTAGGTTATTTATGCATACAGACTATATCTTCTTTAATGCTCGTGTGCATGACTTCCTTTAGCGTTGCTTTAGGATCTACTACACCATGCACCTTAGTGTACCTGTTTGCTTTGAACAGTTTGCATCATGCATGCTTTATTAATTTTAACAAGAAATTGTTTTTACGATGCCACCACACAAGGTGTCTGCATAATAGCTGTTTTCCATAAATGATTTATTATTCCGAAACCGGTGAAGGCGGCCACAGGAGCCGCTTGATCGGTCGACGACAATCCCCGGGCTGGCCGAATCTATCCGCCCTTCTTCTTCCTCCTTTTGGTGCATTGGTTACTGCCTTAGCACTTCGATTTCCTTCTTATTCGGAATTCATGGTCAGTCTTATTAACTGTGCAGGTGTGATTTCTTTAACCCCCCACATGATATATGCATGATTCAGATCGTTTGGCTTCATAGGTTTGAAGCCACCGCATGCAGTACCTGCCGTCCAAGCAAATCCAACGGCTGTTTGGAGCATGCATAGTTTCCTGCAGTAGTGATCAAGTTAGCGGGACATAATTTGCCCGATTCGTTGTTTGATGCCTCCGATTTGAGTGTTCTTCATCCAAATCTAGCCCGATTGAAAGGTTAGTGACTCTGATTTGGGAATTTCATGAATTAGGTTTTTGTGTTCACTGAAATTTGGGGAAAGACTATGAACTCATGTCAATCTCGCCCAAAAATTATCTAATTTAGGTACTACCGTTTTGGCAAAGCCAAATCGTCATGTCCATAGAAATAGCTTGGCGTTAGCTTAGCTTTTCTTTGTTAAAAGGTCTTGCACAATTGTCTCGCACAAATAGTCAGTGTTTCTTTACAGGGCGGGAGGGAATTAAATAAGACTGCATATAGGTGTCTTTGAAAGCATTTTTTTTAGATATTGGAAATAAATAGCTTGGCCTCTACATCCTGGGTTGTATATGAGAGCCTAAGGGTATCTGACTTTCAAGGTATATGTGCTATACTGATTCAATGAACTTCCTTTGAGTCACTGCTATTTAGTTTTCCAAGTGTATACTAACAGTTTTACTAAATTGTGTTCCCGTTGTCTCTCGTTCTACAGTGGGCAAAAGTACACTTGAGATTAATCCAGGCAAGGCAAAGAAGCTTATAGCTTGGTAATGTTCCCATCCTAGACACTGCTGGCATGTGGATCATCTATGGTTCTTGACTATTTTGTCAAACAGGTATGACTATGAAGGAAAAGATACTTCAATGGTACCTCTGTATTTCGAAGGCCTTCTCTACTAGGAACAGCTGGTCATGATCTCTCCAGACAATTAGCACTTCCTACATGGAAAATGCACCATGGCAGAAGATTAGTTACAGCAAAGCATGTCAGTTAATCCACTGGTTCAGCTATCGCGGATTCACATGCCTGAGGTATTGGTGTCACTGGGAACTTATCAGTGTCGACCGTAAT
The DNA here is from genome assembly GCA_005191435.1 of Raddia distichophylla. NCBI lineage: Eukaryota > Viridiplantae > Streptophyta > Magnoliopsida > Poales > Poaceae > Raddia > Raddia distichophylla. The sequence goes on along the minus strand of SPJY01012519.1, from coordinate 1,803,874 downwards.
CCTCTTGAAGAGCTGAAGAAGTTGATCCATGTTATCCGTGAAGAGTTTCTAACAGAAGATTAAAAAAACATCGACTTTAGCATCATCGTGGTAGTGTTTCTATTTTTGTAGGTGATGAAAGTGGTATATCTATTGCCTGATAATCAGAACGACCTAAAAGTACTGCTGAAATTAAAAGAGATTTACCAATCTCTCAGAAGAGCAAACATGGATGGGCAGCTCCTGGTTAGCCAATTCTAGGCAAGCAGTTGGGCCACATTATTACACCGTTCATCAGTTCATGATTTATTTCCGTGCGAAATAAATGCTAGATTTGCAAGGTGCTTTCTTTTCTTTTTTTTTCCTTCATAGGGTGCACACACGTTGGATTGAAGTTTTTTTTTAACAATTACATCCTCCGTTTCAAATTATAGTTCATTATTGACTTTTGGATGTGTCTTTTGACATTCGTCTTATTAAAAAATTATTGTAAACATATTTTTTTTCTTATATACTGGCCATTTGGGCCGAACTATGAGTAATTACATATCTGAATTTACAAAGTTATGGACAACAGTGTAGATACTAATTTTTTCTTTCATGTAGACAACAAGTTTTTAATCCCGATGGGCTATGTTTTTTCTTATAATTGCTACCTTACGATATAATACCATACGTGCGTTGCACGTACATGACTACTAGTTGAAAGCAAATATGCCGCATAATTTTGAAATTACCAAACTAAAATATCACATTCTGAGTGTTTTGCCTGATGATATTTTGAGCTAAGGAGACTACGAGAACCTCATATCTTCCCAAACCAAGTTAGTACATATCAAATTCTCAACAATCTAAACCCCTTGCCTGCTACAGCCTACAACAAAATAACATAGTCTTAGAAGAAGGTCATCGTCATCATATGAAAACAAAGAACCTAAACCATTGTAGAACCCAGATGCTGAAAGGTAGAAAAGAACACTAACTATTCTAAAAGTTAGGATTGCAGTAGCCAGGCCATCCATAAAGGTATATAGTAAATGTGCACGTGCAGAGCATGTCATCTCAATACATGTTACAGAATATATGCAATCATAGATATAATTATAATCCAAGAAAAAACTGTGATAATTCATCAAGTTTTATTTTGTTAGGACAATTCTAAAAATCATATAAAATCAAGGACGTCAATTTCATTATCTCTACAAGGTTGAATATCATAGTAAAATGGCAAGAACCCATCCTCCATGCATTAACATCACTATGAATTCTCCGAAAAATTAAATCTAATAACTTGAAAAAGGTGCAACGACCTGCAAGGCTGCAACAACAGTGATGATCATCTCAATATTGTGCACTTTGCATTAACATCTAGTACATAATACTGATAGGGTGGCACTTAACCTAAAAAGCACCTCATGGGGATAAGAATATTGTTAAAACAATATGACACCACTGCTGGCCCCAAACACCATGCAAAGATCAACAACAGAAAACAAACCATAGATCAATTTGAGGTTGTAACCTCTTCTTCCTGAACATGCTGCTACACTCCTTTTATGTTTCGTCGAGGCGTGATCCAACTCTCGCTGGGATCCGTTTTTACACTCCATTTTGCCTTCCTATGTTTCGTCGACGCACCCTTTCTCCCTCTCACTGATCTCGTTCGTCTCATCGAAATATAGCTATGAACCAAGTTTCGTATTTTTATATTTGTTTATTATTTGTTTTGTATTTTTAAAAATCAGCCTTCTAATTACTCCTGGAGCGTCTGAAAAAGTCGATTTTGAAAAATGTGAAGCAATTAGTAACTAAATTCAAAAAAATATGAAACTTGGTCGGTAACAAAATTTTGATGAGATGAATAAGATCAACAGTTTAGATCGGTCAACAAAATTCTCAGATTGCGTAAACTTATCAAGAATACACTAGCTATTCTCTCTGTATATATATAATTACTATACATTGAATAGCTATTTGACTCGCGAGCCACCTTCTGGTCGCTTGGCTCAGTGGCCTAACGATACTCCGTTTCTCTCCATTAGCGGTTAAAAAAATAATTACAACGCATTTAAAAAGGAGTGGGGGCTACCGTATATTATGGAACTATTGGGAGGCAAAATCAACAATTTATTGCCGAGCCCGATATAGTTTTTAAAAATGATCAATTTTCTGTTGAAAAAAAAAGATATAGTTTTTTTTATTTATAAGTTATAGTTTTTATGTATAAATTATAGTTTTTTGGATTGGGCAACCCAAATGAACGAGATTTGTTAGTTATGAAAGTAATTAATGCCTGAAAAATCTGGATCTGGTCTCTCTCTTTTTAAAAATATTGCAAGACATTCCTTTCTCTCTCATTTTTTATCTGGATGACGGTTTCTCAGATCTGTCCGGTGTGCATGCTTTGGCGACCTCGACGACCAACGCTATGGTGACAATGTGAATCTAGCGATTGCGATGATATGCGGTGTAGTGAGGGCGATGGTAACTTCATGTGGCGTGGCAACAACGACGTGGCATGGTGTCAGCTACTACACACAGCATGGTGATGATGACGACATGTGGAACAGCGACCATGCGATGACCTTGTAACGAACCATATGCGAAAGTGGTCATCCCTGGCAACACTCAAATCCTGGTGATGCGAGGGCTGTAGAATATATTTTTAAAAAAAATTGTATATAGTCGTGGTGATGTGAGATATAGCAAATTTGTATGTCGGTAAAATTTGAAATGGCGACTCTTTTTATACGAGATCGAAAAATAACCTGTTGTCCATGACCCAAGTGGCAGGGCCGGTGGGAGCAACCTTGATTGCGGAGAATGAGATCCTCTGATTTGCTGCTCTCTATATTTGTGCTACGGATATATAGATCCCACGTGTATAGGGTTTACATGTCAGTGACCCACTCCCGGCAGCAAATGAGATGATCTGGTTCTATTGCGGGCTGATTGCGGTGTCCATGCCGTAAATACCGATCCAGGCGCGGGGCAGGGCAGCCCACACGGACCCGGGCCAAAGCCGAAGCGTCGCCGTCGCACTCGCCTCTGCGCCTCTCTGGTTCAGATTTCAGACCCACGCGGCCGTCCGGACAAAAGGGGGAGTCCACACTCCACACTGCCCGAGTGCCCGGTCGTCGTCTCCTCTCCTCGTCCTCGGGGTGCCGTGCTGCTCGCCGTCGACGACGCCGACGCCGAGGCCGGAGGCAGAGAGGGGACGATGGGGTTCATCTCGTTCGTCGGGAGGGTGCTCTTCGCCTCCCTCTTCCTCCTCTCCGCCTACCAAGAGTAAGCAAGCCACGCCTTCCTCTTCGGGCTCACTCGCTCAGATCTCGTGCGTGTCCCAGCCGCTTCTCGTGGCCTTTCCGTGCTCGTTTCCTTCCTCGCTGATCTCGAGTAGGTCCTGCCGGTTCCGCGTCGGGCTGGTGGAATCGGGAGCTTTCGGCGCTGGTGATGCGAGATCCGGGGCTTGCTGTTCTTGAATCTCGGTGTAATAGATCTGGGTGTCGGTCGATGAGGGCCAGACTTGAATCGTACAAGTAGAGGCCGTCAGGACGCGTGGATTCCACTGCAGATTATTGAATGGTTAATGAACAGAAAAGAGGGGATCGGATCAGAGCAGATTTGCTGTCCAGCACAGTATCGGTGGATGCCCTGTCGGTTTTTAGCCAAATACTCTAGTGGCTGCATCATTTCGTGCTGCATTTGAGATGATTTGCTGCGTAACTGGCTTCACTTGGGCTGTCGGGATGCTCGAAGTGAACTACTGGCCAACTGAGCCATTCTTCCAACTTGCCTTCCATCTCATTTCATAATTTAGTTGTGGTTATGTGTCAGCATCCTGAGAATTTGTGCTATTTATGCAGGATTGTCGGTTGGGAATGGGAAGTGAGTGCCGAGCCTGATGTTTAGTAAAATAGTAGTCATTTTATACTTGCCCTAAGTCAAAATTTTGAAACTTTATCCATACACAACTTCTACACTATTTAGATTGAACACGTAATAATCATATAGATAGATTTATCTCAAAAAGAACTTCCTTAATATTTTAATTCAATTGCATTTTATAAATAAATTGCGATAGCTTTTATGATCAAAGTTACATTTTGGAGAGTCAGTGCCCAAAACGACTACTATTTTAGAATGGAAAGAGTATCTAACAAGGCCTGAAAAATTAATTCACAAGACAAGGAGTGATTTGGATAAAATTGTACTGTTATAGCACACATGACTTTTGAAATTTTGTGAACTTGCTAAATTAAATTAGCCAGTGTATTACAGTGGGTGGCCAAACACTTAACAGGTACTGAATTTTAGATCATTGCCATTTGGCTGTCGTATTTCCATGTGATGTCAGTAACGATTTTACTTTGGATATTTTTATGTCGATGCTTTAGTTGTTCAAGGTGTCAATAATCAAAACTCATTCCAGACAAACAGGGGGAGGGGGTGACTAAAATTTGTGATGTGGCCTAGTTTATTTGAGACTAGGCTTAGCAATAAATAGCTTGTTGCTGCTTTTGTTTTTAATAAAAAAATTTCTAAGTTAATCTATGCTGTTTAATTGGCAGTCTGGCCTTGCTTTTTTGGCTTTTGGGCTATGGCTTGTTGCTTAAATTCTGAAATGAGCTGTGTTATAATTACTTATTTGATCAATGGTAAGGACTACGTCACTGTTTCAATTTTTTTCATGTTCTTCACTAACAGTATAAAGTTTAAGAACAATTCTTAACGAGCATCCAGCATTCATAAATTTACATCAATCCACATTTGAGCAATATAATAATTTTAGATCGATATGAATAACTAATCGACCAGATCAAACACATCACAGTTCAATTTCACAACCGAACCAAATAAGTCTGTTGCAAGAAATTCATCCACAACAGGAAAGTTGTCCATTCCAAATCAGGGAAAAAAGAATTAACATTCACCTGGATCTAGTGGACCATCGCTGGGACGCTGCTGGTGGCTGCTTTTGTTTGGGCATTCCTCCTCACAGGCATGCTGCCAGCAGGACTAGATGAGGCCACTTCAGGGACTGATGTGACTGATAAGGGGACCTCTGAACTAGATAGGGCCACGAGAGGGTTTATAGTTGTTTGGTTGGAAAAGACTGGTGAAAAAACCACCGATTTTATTGTGCTTTGTTTTTTTACTTTTAAGACGAAGTATAACTTTATATGCTCAAACGAACAGGGCCTAAACATTCTTGCTTTTTAACTGAAATTGTCAATCTCTCTTTCTCCGCCTTTGCTGGATGCATGACTGAAGATTTTCCCAAAAGATGAAGATGTAACCTGAGTGCTTTCGTTATGTTTGTGTTTAAATCAGATATTTGCATTTATGGTGTTGTGAGCTTGTTTGCAAGTCTATTTATGTAGTTGTTTCACTGCTATTAACTACCAACTGATACATTTCTTTTTTCTGAAGTTCAACATCAACTTCTTTATTACTACTAGGAATTATTATTTCTCCGTATGTTTGTCATGAACCAGAGTTCGTGATAGCCTGATACGAATAAACATTACTAGGAAGATACACCAGGAAACACCATCTGGAGGATAATCAACTGATTTAGGGAGATCTTAGACTTGGAAGAGTTGGAAGACTAGAGAATCGTATTATTTCTTGTGTGATTCTGATATTACATTGCTCCTCCTGATATAGAGGAGCAATCCTATTAGATAATAGATATCCTCACTATATTCAAATCATAACCAATCTAATAGAGAGCAACTAACCTAATCCTTAATAACAGTACAGCAGGTACTGTTCAAGCGTGAACAGTAAAAGTGAACATTAATTCCTGGTTGCTAGTGAGCTAAGGCCATGCTTTTGTTGGCTTGACCCATGGGCTATCGGCCTACTGCCCACGAACAGTTTCCCCTTATTTTCTTCTTGGCAGTCATACATTTCTCGTTAACTTCTTCATAATCGAATTGTATCGATCATCAAGGTGTGCATTCAATTTACATTTAGAATCATTAGAACTTTTGATTATTCTGCTAGTTTCTCTTTCTTTTCTGGTTCTGTTGGGCTCTGGAGAACCAGAATTATATTTTTTGAGTGGTTATACAAATCCCCTGATACTCTCCAATTGCTAAATTTGTGATTGATACTTTTGAATATTCTCTCTTTTGGTGTTTACAAATAATCTCTCGTTTTTACCATGCACTCTTTTTATAGTTGTCCAATTGAAATAATTAATTAATTTTTTAAGCGCACACGCAGATTCAGCGAATTTGGAGCTGATGGTGGACCAGCAGCAAAGGCTTTGAAACCAAAATTCAATCTCTTTGTCAAACAAATGTCCAGGAATTTAGGAATGGCAGTGCCACATATCGATGTAGGAAAATTGTCAATTAGTTGCCCCGTCCTATTCATCAACCATTTAGAATCCATTCTACATAGTACTTAGCACCAAGGTTTGATAGCGCAGTACTTTGTTTGTTTACAGATTAAAACAGTTGTTGCAGCTACCATGTTTCTGAAAGCCTTTGGTGGTCTTCTATTTATTATCAGCAGTTCATTTGGAGCATTCCTACTGGTGGGTACTGTTTTCTGCAGACACTATACTTCAGAATTATATTTGGAGCCTCTAGATCTAGATGCATATTCTATTGTGACTGCTATTCTAATATATGGCTGCACCATGTTTATACTTTTAGAAATGTGATTTCTTCTCGAACTTAAACAAATTATTTACTGTCTGTGATAATTTTTGAAGATGTGATATTTTTTGTTTTTCACTTTTATTGTATCTATTCAAGTATCTATTCAAAGAATGGGTTTTTTTTTGTAGCCCAAAAACCTATATTTTATTAGTATATAAAACACTGTTCTAACAATCCATAATCCATTTTAAATTTATCTAGGATTTACAATGCTTAATCCATGCTAAATTTAACCTGGGGTTATAAATAAAATTATTTGTAATTTTTTTAAATAAAATGATTATATTTTGACTATATTGAGTTTCATAGTCGTTCTATTTCCTTTCTTACTTTTTTTTGGCTGTGTTGAAACATGGTATTGATGTCGCTTGTTGTTGCTCCAGCTTATTTACTTGGCATTTATAACCCCTATTGTGTATGACTTCTACAACTATGAAATGGAGACGACCCAGTTTGTTCAGCTTTTTGTCAAATTCTCACAGGTTTGTTATTCTGCTACCTCACATAGCAAACCTCAAATTTCAAAACTATTGCCGATAGTTTTTTAAGACTCATCAATAGTTGTTTTTAGTGTTACAATTTCTGTATCTGTTCTCTATTCAGAACTTAGCACTTTTTGGTGCACTGCTTTTCTTCCTGGGAATGAAGAACTCTATTCCAAGACGGCACTCCAAGAGAAGGACAAAGATCAAGGAAAATTGAGTAGGCAATTGTAGGAGGGGAAACTATTAAGCTCTTTGTGTTTACATACTTTACAACAGTACATGTCCCACTTTTGCTCTTGTTATGCCCATAGAAATTGTGAATTGGGGACTTGCGAAACTTAATATGTAGGATATCTGTGTTATCTTGCTCAGTCCTGCTTTCGGTATACCCTCGTTATGTTTTTATGCTATATGGTATTCACATTTTGCTGCAGAAACTCTTTTCTGTCCATGAAAGATCATGTCAATGGAATGTGGGAAAATTCTGACACTTTAAAATTTACACATGATCATCCATCATAATGAATCACTCTGGGTTGGCTATCATACGTTGAAATGAGGATCAAGAGGAAATGTTCGAGCTCATAGCTAATAGATAACCATTGCAGAGGCTTTGCTGAGCTTCATGTGTTGACCGGCCCGACACTTATTTCAGTGGTCTAATACGGAGCCCATTTAAAACAGTGGTCTAATACGGAGCCCATTTAAAACAGTGGTCTAATACGGAGCCCATTTAAAACAGTGGTCTAATACGGAGCCCATTTAAAACAGTGGTCTAATACGGAGCCCATTTAAAACAGTGGTCTAATACGGAGCCCATTTAAAACAGTGGTCTAATACGGAGCCCATTTAAAACAGTGGTCTAATACGGAGCCCATTTAAAACAGTGGTCTAATACGGAGCCCATTTAATGTTTTAAATGGGCTAAATTAAATGGGTCCATGGGCAGCCGCCATCTGCGTTTTTTTAGGAAAAGCCAATCCACCCGAGCTAGAGAATCATCTAAATCTAAATCTAAATCATCAATCATCAATGTTATACTACACAGGAATTCCTAGGAACGGGATCCCGTCCCGGACGGGATCCCTGAGGCGGCGGTGGCGCCGCCGGAGCCGAGGGAGGGGGCGAAGGCGGGTGGGCCGGTGGTGGAGGGGGGACCGCCCCTCACCCCACGGGTTAGGGTGGGCGGCGACGGCGCGGCGGCGAGGGCGGCGGGAGCGGGGAGGGCGCGCGAGGAAGGAGGCGGCGGGGACGGGGAGCGAGTGAGGGGAGCGAGCGAGTGGGTGAGGGGAGGCCGATGCGGAGTGGATGAGGGGGAGGCGCGTCCCGTCCCCTAGTCGCCCCCTATACTACAAAGCGCTACCACGCTGCCTCCAAGTGAGGCCACGTCGCCCGCCCTCGCCACGCTATGCCACGTCGCCCGAAAAAACCAAGCCCGTTCGATCATCTCGCGAAATCAAATCCGGTCGTCCATACATAATTTATATATAAAACGATTTTTTTTGCCAGGCTCGCCTCCCGCTAATCAGCCCAGAGTTGGCTACGGCCGTGCCCTGCTGTGCTGTGCATTTTTTGCCTTTGCAATCTCTTTTTTTTAGCCCACAGAAAAAACATGCAAATTTGAAAATTATCAAAAATTAAACCATGGTTGCAAAAAGAACATGTACAAAAAATTTGAACATACAAATTTAAAAATTATCAAAAATTAAACCATGGTTGCAAAAAAAAACATCTACAAAAAAATTGATATTACTCAGAATTTTTTAAAGTCCAAATTTACAAGAAAATGATGCTCTTTCTTATTAAGGGCATATTTTTTCTCGATTGGCACTTTCCGGCTTTATTTATTGTGGGTCACAAAAAAATTCTAAAAATTGAAAGTTTCCCAACCATGTCTCCACAAAGAACATCCAAAAAATTTTCGACCCATGTTTGCACAAAGAACATTCAAAGTTAAAAATTTTCAAAAAAAAGTTTTCATAATGCATAATTATAACTAAGGATTTCATTTTTGGTGGGATATAATACTTTTCTATGGTTTATGGTTTAGAATGAAATAAAAAAAGAATAGAGGGTTTCATATATAATCCCTAAACCATATAATACTTTTGAATGACGAAATAAAAAAACCTAAACCATTCATTCTAGCTTTTATACTTAGCTTAAAAAATCCTATTGAATCAGACCATTGTAGAATTGAACCATAATTTTATTCTACGATTTTGATGCGAAGATTTAAATATTACACAGGAAACATAATAAATAATTGATAAATAATGGGGATGGAGGATAAAAAAGACTTTGAGAAAATATAATTAGAGTTTAAGGTCAGCGGTCCATGGAATGAACAATGAAAAACAAGGTTTAAAAATGGAACCATAACCATAATTGCATGCCAAGGTCCATCAAAATATTTAGGCGTTGAAAATAAATAGGTTTCACAGAATTGATTGCATCATTCTATCAGCTAAAATTTTGCTCAAAATCCTTTAAATGTTTAGCCTCAGCACTTTAATGGGATATTTATTTGAACCTGATCGAAACAAAACGTTAGTTATTTCTTTAGGCCAATTCTTTATCGCTGAGACCAATCGGTCGGCGCGCCGCGGGGGCGCTTACATCGCTAGTAAATAGCACAAAGCTAGTGGGGAGGGTCGACAGGCCGACACGTGGCTGGCCTCTTCGCCTAGCGCCCTTGCGCGGTGCGACATGCCGCGCGCCATTGCACCACATCGCATGTTTGTCCACGGCCGTCTGATCGCGCGCACCACAGATCCGGCAGTCCGTTAATTTTTTACGTATAAAATAATTTTTTCCCCGCAAATATCAACAGCTCGGGTGGTTTGCTGGGTTGGCTAGCTGAGCCAGCTCTCAGCTGGGAGGCCCCAATTTGAATCCCGCAGGCTCCTCTCGTCCCATTTTTTCCGACCGGCCTTTCCCGCCCACTCGTGCGTTTCGCAGCCTCGGCGCGGCACAGGCGCGCGTGCGCTTCTAGTAATAATAATATAATAATAAATATACAACGCGCTGCACGACGCGTGTCGCCTTGCGCTCTGCCTACGTGACCTGCTTGCTGCACGTCGTTCGTTCATGCGTGCTGGGGCGATCTAACGGTTCGCATAGTACTACACAATTCCACTCATGGTTAACCCCATAAAAAAGGAGAAAACTTACGCACATACAGAGCCTGTCTCACAGGTGATGCACGCCATAACATCGTAACTAACATTTCCATAAACTTACGCCTCTATGCCAATTTATTTTAGCACATGAAACCTTACTATGCATAATTCACCGTTCAGAAAACTATATATAGAAAAAACACACAGAAACAACATACATACGAAACGCATCACCATCCAAACGTTATTGACACTAAATTAAAAAACGCCCTGCAGTTACATACACACCGTACCAGATTACATACCAATAAACAGTTTACTATTGCAATCCAGTTTACCGTAGCGTAGCGTTTCAGTATAATTCATCTTTTTTATATAGTCTATTTGGTGTAATAATTTGTAATGATTTTTTTCCCAGGTTTTCATTAGTCCTTTTAAAGATTCTAAAAATATTTTTAAATTATTTTTATAACATTTAAACCTCTCTTTAAAGACTCTCAAATTTTATTGAAACGCTACGCTATGCTACACAAAACTTGATTGTACGAGGCCTAATAATGCATACACAACACACAAATTAATTCCAGCCTCACACATTACGGCGCACCAGGGCCCGCATGCCATACTAGTTCAATTATATCCTTACTCGAACACGCTCACGAGTGTGGAAGCGTACCTGAGACATGCTTGGATGAAGGACAGGCAGGTCAGTGCGAACGTCGGAGAGGAGAGGGGAGGGGAGGGGAGGGGCAGGCTAGGGATTAGGGAAGGATACATAGACCTTTTTGTTGCTGAAAGTTGATAGAAATTTTAATCTAAAAAGTTGTGACCCCTCAAAAAACGTTTTGAAGAGTTCAAAAAATTATAAAAAATATTTTTAAAGGTCTAAGAAGAACAATTTAAAACTCCACAAAAATGGCTATAAAGTATTACATCACTTGACATATACAAAAATAATAAATTTTTATATAATTTAATTTAAGCTGAAACGAACAAGGTCATAGACAAGCATCACGTCGCTAAGGCCAAAACTGACTACAATGGACACCTTTGAGCTTGGGACATCTGTGATACGTCTGCCCTCGCCATGTTCGCTTTAGGACCACGTGGATGTGTCAACTCATGAAGGAACCAAATAGTCCAAAGAGCCCAAACCGTCAGTTGCGTGTGAGCTGTTAGATGCCATTAGCTGGATGGTGAAGATCTTTCCTTGAGAGGGATGTGGAGGAGATAAAACCCTATCTTTGCTCAGGTTGAATTGTGCCAAGAGCACCTAGTAGTTGCTGCCCATAGCATAAGAGAGGAGAGGCCAGAAAGAAGAAAGAGAGAGAGAAAGAGAGAGAGAGAGAGAGAGAGAGGAGGCTTTGACAAGAGAGAGAGAGAGAGAGAGAGAGAGAGAGAGAGAGAGAGGAGGCTTTGTTGTCAATTGCATTCTTCGTCAAGCCCTTGGTTGAAGAGACAAACATGGTTGAATTGGCTCTGTTTTTGGTCAGTTGGTTCTACACTTGTTGCTCTCTGATTTGTACGTTTGGGTTAAAGATTTGGTTTGTGGGGAACCCAATTTGAGGGGGAGTTTATCAGCTCAAGCCGTAACATTTTCAGTACTGTGCGACTTTGGTAGATGTGGTGTTTGAGGGGTCAAACGATGTCGAATGGTGTTAAAATTCGTACAGCATGTTGAGGACTCCTTGAAGTACATTCTTACCAGGTTTCATCTGCTCTAGATCTGTTCTAGAGAACTGAGTTTCGTACCGAGTTTTTTCTAGAACAAGATGAGGGGTTGAATCATGCATAATCTCCGTGTCGATGATGTGCATTATGGGTGTGCCCCTTAACAAACTCTACCACAATTGTTGTTGTGACAACTAATAGATTTCTAGTAAAGTGATAATTGATAGTTGATCTTCACCATCTAGATCATTTTAGCTCAAAGCTCGAGTCAACCAAGGGTGCTCCCTCCTAGGTGGATCTACTTATCGTACGCTATGCTTGTTCCCGCTATCAGTAGTTGCCAATGGGCGTGTGTAAGGAAATTGGATGGGAAGAGACTAAGAGAGAAGGAAGAGACTGAGAGAAGGGGGAGGGTGCCTTGACGGCTAGGGTAGGCCCGTAGAGCAAAGATGAGGGGACTAGTGCCCAAACCTATCATGGTCGGCCATGGCTCCTGTAGTTTTTCTTGGTTGTAAGAAAAGGGAGGAGCATGGGCGCAACGGTTGGGCATCAAATCCTATTGAACCCATATCCGTGGATTTTAAATTTCATAGTATGGATCCTGATTAGTACTAGCACATTACCCATGCCTTGCAATGAAACCAAAGAGAAGAAAGGAAAGCATAAATCAAAGTAGCATATAAAACTACAGTAGTTGTATATTCGTGTGTTGCAACGGAAACTCAAAAGAGACAAATCTCAAATGAGCGGTAAATATTGTAAATTAGGCTGCAATTGTCAACAATGCTAACATGGCCACATTCTAAAATGCAAAGTATGAATAAAAAATACCGCAACATAGTTAAACTACTATCCCCAAATTGACCAATTGAAAAAGGAAATATACTATTAATGAAAAGTAACCGATCAACCTCTTCTCCTAGATGTGGCCCAGCCGTCATTGGAATGACGGTCCATCGGCTCACAACCTATGCATCAGAAGCATACTTCATTGCTCTAACTAGTGACTCTCAAGCAGACGAGTCATGACATACCACAACAATCTACTTAGGGCCTACGGTTTCAGCGATCATCTAGTTCTCCCCTGTCTCGCTCGCATCGCCATGCAGCTTGGCAATGAATGCATCGCGCTCCTATAGAGCGCCATATTTTTCTTTTGTAAAATAAACTTTAAACACCACAAAAGAATACACGTAGCAAATAGAAATAGAATCTTTTGATTAACAACAACATGGTCAATATATGTGCATTCATAGCAGACCAGCTTAGTTTTGTAAAATATTAAAAGGTTTGGTTTCAGAATGAAACCGTATTCAAAACTTCAATGTGAGAGGACAAACTATAAGGTTCAAGCGATGGCCATATAGAGAACCAGCAAAATAGTTAAGCAACCCATGGTAAATTTCGATGCCACATTATACGACAAGTGGGGCATATGTAGCAAGCAGAAATAACTACTCCAGAAAAAAAAAAGATGACAGTTCGAAACCCACATAGAAACAGAGAGTATTCATATGTGCAAAGAAGACACACCATATACATCCATATCATAAATATCACCATATCATCGACCCTTCGTATCATAATATTGATGAAGTATGCTGCATGTAACAAAGGTGTATACTTTTGCAGTTTTTTCATATTTAATTTAACAATGCTTGCATGATGCATGATATACAACAATGAGCCTAACAATAATATAGTGTAATTTCCTTTAACGAACTTTTAGTGCCAATAATTTGGATAAGCTGAGCTGATATATTGTTTACTGGGGGCTAAAAAGGGTGTGCACTCCAAATTCCATGACTGCTACAGGAGATTGTCATTCTTTCAACAACCCTCTTGTCGCACACAAATAGTGCAGATGTTAATTGTTAGAGTAGCTCATAAATACCCTTCCAAGGCGTTACTCATAAGATTTCCTTTTAAAAAAAGCAGCATAAGTATCTGTTTCAAGTATTTGTAATAGCTCCTCATAATAAAGTACCATATTAATTTGTGCCAGTAAGAATGTAAGATGACAACATTGATAACAAAAAACATTGGGTTACTCTGGTTCAATTTTCATTTTGTATCTACATTGCAAAGTAGTACTACAAATCTACAATAATGAGAGATTTATTTTTTAACAAAGAACAATATGATGTTTCATTCAATATTGGAAATTTCAGGATCTAATGCAATATATTTTGCAAGCATCGTACCCTTTCATTTTGGACTCCTGGGTATGGATCAAAGATCTTGGTCAGCAGCAGTTCAAGCCTTCAACTGCAATCTAATGACTAAATTTACTGAAAATGCAATACCCACGGCTAACCCAAGTCTTTACAACTACAGTGAAATTGTCCAACTACTGTCTGAAGAACAGGAACATGAACATCTTTATGCCCAAATAAATCGACATGATACGAATCATTTTAAAAAAACTATTATATGTCAACATAGAGCTATATCTTCAAGAAAGAATTTCTAATCAGCATGATTGTTCATCTCATAATTGTAAACTTTCTATAAGAGTACCAATTCACCAAATATTTCCCTCGTCGAACACCAAAGGCTTGCATCATTGGAAAAATAGAAAAGAAATAACTTTCTAGTGATCTTGTGGAAAAAACTATTCTTGACCAAAGCTGGGAGCTGAGCTACACAAGCCAATTCAGAGACGTTTATTGATGGTAACTGGTGACACCTCGCGCTCCTCTAAACAGGTGTGTTTCATCCAACTTGACCCTCTCCAGCTAGAGGTCACGCACTAACAAGATCGACAATGTCAAACCAAAAAGCACTTGCCAGCTACGAGAAAGGGTACGTAGTTGAACAGGTGTCGGCACAGGAGCAGTGACTCATCTGCAATAGCTCTGTTCCAAGTCAAGGCAAGGATGGTGTCATATATCAAGAAGAAGCTAATATATATCTAGGTAAGATCATGCTTTAAAACGTGAGAACAGGATCAAATATGACCTAAGAATAAGACCCAAAAAAAAGGGTCACGTAGTGGTATCAAAGCACCGTAGCTTGGGACGACAATGGTTACAAACCCGCTGGGTATCACTGTCCTAATCTCATGTCCAAGGAAAAAAATTCTGCCCACAAAAAAACCAATACCCATGATTGGTACGAGTTTTTGGCCATACACGTTTTGAGTGCCCATGGGTTTACCCATACCCACGAGTGGCGGCGACGTCTAGCGATGGGGTACCTAAGAGTGACTGGCGGCGGCTGTGCGAGTGGAAATAGCGTTGCGTGCCTGGGTGGCCATTGGGTAGGGTGGGAAGGTAAGGGACTTAGGGTTTGGAACTTGGAAATGGGTTGAACTTGAAGGTTATTTTAGTTGAGTCTATTTAGTAATCCATAACCAGCTCCTTCAAAGCCTATATAAAGGAAGCCCAATAGATACGTAGGGGACCCTAAGTTTTTAGGCAGTTGAGATCCACAAGAATGCAATGCGAACACAGTTTGAAAAACATGAACGATAACGGAGGCACAATGTTTGGTAATGCAGATCGGCTCTCAGCCTACATATGGGCAATGATTATGGACGCTGTTCCCCAACAACGTAGCATACTGGTTGTGCGAGTCATAACCACAAGCTAGCAGTGACCACCCTTGTGCCTACGCCGCTATTTTGATCGTTACAAGTTACGTCATGGGTGCCCCATGTTTATACAGAAGCTAAGGTAAAAGTTCAAACCTAACATGACCCTCCCATATAACCTACTTGTACATATATTCGACATCAATTCTAGCAGACACTTTGTAACCTCATCTTGCAAGCCTACATGTTAAAAGGCCCAATTGAAGAGTAAAAGCGCTGAACGTAGTGTCCTTATCCCAGTCCACAGTAGACGTGAACCATAATAAAAAAAAAAAACATGTCTTCGAGTCCAAAACACTGTGATCTGTAAAAGGAACCAAGTAAGCCAGGGTCCCAAGAACTTACAAATTTGTCGTTGCGGTAGGGGAAGAACTTTCCAGACATCAATAGCTGGCGCCTACTGTGAGCTCGAATGCGTGGATCTTGGTTTTTCTTTGAAAGATTGCAGCACGGACTGGGCTCCACATGAACAAGGGGAGGATGTAAAAGATTCTTATTCAGCCAGCCTCGCCACGATGGAAATAATAGCACTTTTAGATATAAAATAATTCATAGATAAAATATGAAACGATGGAGCGTATCATAAACACGCATGCACTAGCAACTTATGTATATTCCTCTGATATACACGCAAGTACTAGGACTAGTTGTATACCGTGCGCTCAAACTGGACGTTGGGGACGACATTATCGACATTGCTGTTGTCGACAATGTTTGGGTTGGAGTTGTCGTCATCGGTGAATCGTGCCGATGAAGATATCGACATGAATCAGGTTGGAGAAGTGCTTCATGAAGGCGAGCTGTCGCGTTGTAGTGCTTTCCGAAAACCTTATTCTCCTTACCTAGTGCAGGAGCTCTTGGGCGATCAGTTCCGAAGACATCTGCTCTCCCGCTTGTCGGTGCACTCCGATGCACAGAATGGAACAGCCTAACGGTGGCAGCACATGAAAAAAGAGAGGTAACTTAGAAAGATACTCGACCCTAACTTGGACCTAAGCTTTCGTTTAATTGTTGTAGGGACACATTTTGGAGGACGTCTCAGGCTGCTTATATAGGGGTTGAGAGGAGGTCTCTCCCCCACAACCAGCAATATGGTTTAGATTATTTAGATTATCTTCAAATATATTGGGACAAGCCCATATACTATAACAATCTCCCACTAGATCTTGAAGCCCATCCATAAATTTTTTTTCTCAAATATTGTTTTATATACCAGTGTTTCAATGACAATGTACTATGCATTGAATTGCACCAAGGAATTTAAGCTACACTTATCCACAACTTGAACAATGGACTAAGCCTTGAATTGCAAGTTTTGTGCGCATAAGATTCACTTAAAGACTTAACAAATATTTGGTTGCCAATAGGATATCCCTCGGGTGGAGCACACAAGTCATACTCTAAGGTCTCTTCATTAGCTTACTAAAAATTACTCAAGTCTCATAGACTGCGACTTCGAACAATCGGGCTCATATAGGCGTGTTCTTTCAAGATGCTCTGTAGGATGATATCTTTACTAATAAAGACCAACATAATACATTAAGGCAAAAGCCATCCTGCCATACAGATTGGAGAGTATTGCATCTTCATATGAAACGGGTTAGGATAATTATACTGTCCTCTAGTTAACCAATGGCTTGTTTTCCAAGTACCTAATTCACGGGAGCTCCGATCTCATAGGCTGGGTTACCGCCATGGTATAACTCACGTTGGTCTCATACCTTGTTCCTTTGATGCAGGGCGGATCCACCACCAGGGCTGGTGGGGCCGCTGCCCAGGCTTAAATTTTGGTGTCACTCTATATAGTACATGCTCTGATCCTGCTAAAAATGAAAGAGCTAAGAATAATTAGTTTATCTTGCTTTGCTAGTTCAGTTGATTTGCTAGCGATTTTGCGACCTGCAGGTCTCAGTTCGATTCCCTACTAAAGCAAAAATGTTGCTGCTTCTACATTTTTTTCTCTCTCCATTCGTTTTTTACAGAGAACATGAAAAAACCTTCCCACCCGATTAATATAGAAAACGCATGAGAAAAGTCGCATTAAATAACATAGAATTATGATGAACATGCATTTGAAATGTGTAATACAAGTTTTTCAATGTAAAAACTCGGGTTTAAATAAACAGATTTCTCATGAGTATCAGAGGTAGAAAAATATGAACATACTCTATATATGAAAATATTTTCTCCTCCGAATAAGAGATGGTAAGCCTAAGGTTTAGGCTTGCCAATTAAATGATAAGCCTAAGTAGCATGCCAATTAAATGATGAGTACATATCCGGTGCAATCAGGCTTCCGGTGCAATCACCGTGCACCCCAACTAACAAAAGTCATGAAAAAATCCAAAAAAAATTGTAGATGTACTCTTGAACTTACTCTACCTATGTATGAAATTTTAAGGTCAAATTCATCCTATAGTAAGATTTACAAAAAAAATAAAATTCTATCAATTTTAAACCCTTCAAATTTGTTAGAATTTTCTCTTTTTTATAACTCTTAATATAAAATGACTTTGGTCGATGCACTGTCTATCACATTCTGTGATAAACCCGTTGTAAAGGGGTTTGTTAGGTTTTTAGCCGTTTGGATATAATCCAACGCTAGCACTCCGGAGTTTGTCAGTTTCTTGACATATTTGAGACGTCTTTTAACATGCCTTGAGGATATCAAGTTATACTTAAAACTGTTCACTTTAACAATAATATTGTTCACTTTAACAATAACTGTTTGATTATCACAGCATGAGAATGCGCCACCACCAAGAGTGAACACATGTCCACTTGTGGTCTTAATCTCATTAGCATCGGATATCCAATTTGAATCACTATACCTTTTCAGCGTTGTTGGGTACCCAATATAGTGCAATCCAAATTTCATATTACCTCTCAAATAGTGCATAGCTCTTTCGAGTGCTCGCCAATGATCATCTTCCGGATTAGAAGTAAACCGGATCAATTTGCTAACAGCAAATGAGATGTTTGGCCTTGTAGTACTAGCTAGGTACATAAGTGATCCTATTATTTTAGAATATCTCAGTTGATCTCTAACAATTATCTTTTCCTTTTGAAACATAATGATAGGATCATAAGGTGTTGGAGAAGTCTTACAATCTGAAAAGTCAAAACGATTGAAAACCTTTTCCATATAATGGGACTGTGAAAGAGTAATCTCGATCTCACTTTTGATTAGCTTGATGTTTAAAATTACATTAGCCCCTCCAAGATCTTTTATGTCAAAATTTTGAGATTGAAAAGACTTAACCTCATTAATCAAGTCAATGCTTGTAGCAAAAATCAATATGTCGTCCAAATAGAGACACATACAACTCCCTCGCCCCCACCATAGCAGTAGTACAAACACTTGCCAGCTTCGTTAACAACAAAGCCACCATGTGTCAATGTTATATCAAACTTCTCGTGTCATTGCTTTGGTGCTTGTGTAAGGGATAGAGCGATTTCAATAACTTACACACTTTCCCTCTTGTCCTGGAATTACAAATCCATCTGGTTGATATAGACTACGACTAAAGATTACCCAAGTCTCATAGACTGCGACTTCTAACAGCCGAGCTCATATAGGTGTGTTCTTTAAAAATGCTCTGTAGGATAATATTTTCACTAATAAAAGCTAACAGAGCACATTAAGGAAAAAGCCATCCTGCCATACAGATTGGAGAGTATTGCATCTTCACATGGAACGGGTTAGCATAGTTATACTCTCCTCTAGTTAACCAATGGCTTGTTTTTCTCAGTACCTAATTCACGGGACCTCTGACCGCATGGGCCGGGTTATCGCCCTGGTATAACTCACGTTGGTCTCATACCCTGTTCCTTCGATGCACTGTTTATCGCATTCCGTGATAAACTCTTTGTAAAGGCGTTTGTCAGGTTCTTAGCCGTTTGTATATAATCAAATGCTATCACTCCGGAGTTTGTCAGTTTTATGATAGATTTGAGACGTCTTTTAACATGCCTTGAGGTTTTCATGTTATCCTTAAAACTGTTCACTTTAACAATAACTATTTGATTATCACACAGAATCGGCTTTTCAACCATTGGAAGATTAATTAAGAGTTCACACAACCCCTCTGACTCAATAGTGTTGTGTACAGCACAGTCAATTCTGCTTTCATCGCTCAGCGCGTCAAGATAGTCTGTTTGCAAGACCTCCATGAGACTGCGCCATCACCAAGAGTGAACACATGCCCACTTGTGGCCTTAATCTCATCAGCATCGGATATACAATTTGAATCACTATACCACTCCAGCACTATTGGGCACCCAATATGGTGCAATTTAAATTTCATATTACCTCTTAAATAGCGCATAACTCTCTCGAGAGCTCGCCAATGATCATCTTCTGGATTAGAACTAAACTAGCTCAATTTGGTAACAACAAATGAGATGTTTGGCCTTATAGTGCCAGTTATGTACATGAGTGATCATATGATTTGAGAATATCTCAGTTGATCTCTAACAATTCTCCTTTTCTTTCGAAGCATAATGCTAGGATCATAAGGTGTTGGAGCAGTCTTGCAATCCAAAAAGCCAAAATGATTCAAGACCTTTTCCACATAATGGGACTGTGAAAGAGTAATCTTGTCCTCACTTTTGATTAGGTTGATGTTCAAAATAACATCAGCCTCTACAAGATCTTTAATGTCGAAATTTTGAGATTGAAAAGACTTCACCTCATTAATCAAGTGAATGCTTGTCCCAAAAATCAATATGTCGTCCACATATAGACATAGACAACTCCATCACCCCCACCATACCAATAGTACACACACTTGTCAACTTCGTTAATAACAAAGCCACCATTTGTCAATGTTCTATTAAACTTCTCGTCAACTTCGTTAATAACAAAGCTACCATTTGTCAATGTTCTATTGAACTTCTCGTGCAACTGCTTTGTTGCTTGCTTAAGGGCATAGAGAGATTTCAATAACTTACAAACCTTTCCTTCTTGTTCTGTAATTACAAATCCATCTGGCTGATTCATATAGATCTCCTCCAACTCTCCATTAAGGAAAGATGTCTTCATATTCATTTGATGGACAAAAAGACCATGAGAGGCAGGCAATGAGAGTAATATGTAGATAGTGACGAGCCTAGCAAAAGGTGAGTAAGTATCAAAGTAATCCTGTTCTTCCTTTTGCGTATAGCCCTTTGCAACAAGTCTAGCCTTGTACTTTTCAATAGTACCATCATGCCTGAGTTTATTTTTAAACACCCACTTACAACCCACGGGTTTGCACCCATAGGGTCTCTCTTTAAGTTCCCAAGTCCCATTAACAAGGATCGAATCCATTTCGCTGCGGACTGTTTCTTTTCAGTAGTCTGCATCCATATACTCAGCTTGTGCAATTGGTTCAAGAATTATCTTAGGATTTTCGCTACAACTACTATGCAAATCCTTCACGGGAAATATGATCTCAAAAAAAAGTAGCATCTCTAGACTCCATGATCGTGCTAACAGACATGTCAGGCACCTCAGACTTAACATTTAAAAATGTATAACCAACGTTACAAGGTGCATTTCCTAAGAGGACACAATCCACAATCTTAGGTCCAAACTTGCGCTTCTTAATTATATGTACATTGACTTTCGCCAAGCACCCCCACTTGTGCAGGTATCAGTGGTGAAACCAGGATTTATCAAAGACCTGACACAAGTCTAAGTCTAAGTCGAAATGTGAGACTAATGTACGATGAAAAAAATAGGACCACACAGTGTAATTAACAAAATTAATGTAAAAAGAAGTAACATACAAATAGGTAAGAAAGGATTGCTTATTCAGAGCCTAGTACATCTTCAATCTTCATCAATGGTAGCTCCAGCTCTAGAACCTACAAAGAAAAATTAGAAAATCATATATTAAAGACATGACATGGACAACTAAGATAATATTAAGCAAACTTTAGAACAAGTATTTTTTAAATACCACTAGCATGAGGTAACTTCATTATACGGGTACTCATATCTTGAAAATGCTTTAATATCTTATCATCTTCAATCCTTGTAAATACGTCTCTCTCAATATAGCACACCATGCGATGATTTAGCCATTCATCACCCATATTATTTTGTAACTCAGTCTTGATGATATTCATAGCTGAAAAAGCTCGTTCTACAGATGTGGTTACCACCGACAAAATAAAAGCCAATTAAACAAGGCGATATACCAAAGGGAAAACAACATGTCTATCACTCAAAACAATCATCACATAAAGATTACTAAGGTCACTACAACTAGACAAATTTGGATCAGCTCTCACATCAACAATGAATGTCTCAAGTAGGTCCTTCAAAACTATACAATCATACTCAGAGAAGTCAGCGGCATACAATTTAGCAAGCTGAACTAGCTTATCTTCATCAAAGTTACCAAAAGAAGGCCTAGGATTAAGGCAGACAATGCATTTCAATAATTATGTAGATTTTTCACCAAAGCAGTTGTTTTAACTCTACAATGAGTTGGTCAAGCACCACATTAAAGATTTCATGATTTTAATGATGATTGGTCTCCACGACTCTTGAACGACACCTAGCAACTATTGTATCCAACATATTTGGCACAATGATGTTATGTTTGAGACAAAATGACTTTGCATCTTCAAAGAGCTGTTCCCAAACATGTGTCTTGTGTCATTAATTTTCTGCAATGTGGCCCTAATCAATCTTACAACACGAATAGTATTTTGGTCCTTATTTTGCAAGCATTGGTGGCCGATGGGGCCAGGCGGCGGGAGAAACGGAGAGGCGTAGGGCAAGGAGAGGCAGGACCGTCGGTGCTGCATCGGGGAGAGGCGAGGTCGGTTGGGCGCCCGGCGGCGGCGGGGAGAGGGGAGGCCGGGTCTTCAGCAGTGCGCTGGGGGGGGGGGGGTTCCGGCCGTCCCACTACCGGGGCCGGTGGCCCCAGGCCCAATTCCGTCCCTGGTAGGTATTAAAGTGATGGCTTTCTCCCTTTCCATAACTCATATAGAGTTTTCTCTTTCTTCTTGGATGAAATTTTATTCAGGACGTGACACAAAGTTAGTAGAGCCTCCCCCACCATGACTTAGGTAATCCCGCAGTGTTCTAACATTGCATTAATCAAATCAGCTAGAGTGCGGTTTTTTCTTTCGGCAAACTCGTTTGATTGGGGAGAATAAGGAGGCGTTCCCTAATGAATAATCTCATGTTCCGCACAAAATAAATCGAACTCATTAGATAAATAGTTGCCACCACGATCTATCCTAAGTCTCTAGATTTTAAAGAAGTCTAAGGCTCAGTTCTTTTGAGCTGATCTGAACGACTGAACAGTTGAACAGCTGAAAGCATGTGTCTTTTTAAAGCATGGATAAGCTGTTAAGTTGTTGAGCTGTTAAGTTTAAGTTGAAAAGAACTGAACCTAAAGCTTCATCTTTGGTTTTTAACAGATAAACATAGCAATACCTAGAAGCATCAACAATCAAAGTAATTAAATATCTCTTTTAATCTTTCGTCATCACACCATTCATCTTATAAAGATCAGAATGAATGAGCTCTAGAGGTGTCAAGTCCCTCTCCTCGCAACCTTATGAGGCATACGAGGTTGCTTTTATTGCACACAGCTTTGGCACTTAAAACCTTTGATAGTGGGAAATTTGCGAATTAAATTCATGCTGGCCAGCCGCGACATGCAACCAAAATTTATATGACATAATCGTGAGTGCCAAACATCAGCCTCACTACCATTAACATTGTCACAAATATGGTTCACAAACTTATTATAGTGATCAGAAAAAGAAAAACGGAACAAGCCTCCGCACTCATAGCTTTTACCAATAAATAGTCCATGTTTAGACACAACTACTTCATTAGACTCAAACACCACTTTGTACCCATCTCTATAGAGAAGGGACACTCTAACAAGGTTCTTGTTGATAGAAGCGACATGCTGCACGTTCTTTAGTTGCACGATCATCCTCAGATCTACCATGCCAACACCATGAATAGAAGCATTGGACCCTGACTCATTCTTCACTGTTGCCAATGGTCACGTTGACAGACTTTGAGTTTTGCCCCTAATTATCACTTTTGTCTCTGCATTTTGGACACTATTTATCCCAGTGCCCAATCTTCTCGCAAATACAACAAGGCATCTCATTCTTGTTCGACTACTTCTTCTTGAAATTAGTGGTTTGTTTGAATTTATTTTTCCCTTTGTTCTTACCGTGCCGTTGGACCTCATTGGCGTTGAAAGTTCCCTTGCCTACTTTCCCAGGTGCATCCTTAGCCTAATCTTTCTCATTAACATTAGGAGAAGTGATCGGATTCTCAACACTGACATGTTGTCTCTTATGTTTCAGAGATGTGGCAAATTTCTCAATGGAGGTAACTTGGAAATTATGCCCCCAGCCACAAACCTATCAGGCCATGCACGCTAGAGAAGTTAGAGGTCCTCCACGATGCACTGTATTTCATGAGCCTGCTCAACCACATATCGGTTATCAACCATCGTGTAATCATGGTACTGCTCCATGACATACAGTTCACCTCCAGCGTCGGTTGCACCGAATTTAGCATTCAGTGCATCACACAGCTCTTTCACGTCTTTCATGTGCATATATAAATCACAAAGATGATCGGCAAGAATGCTAAGAACATCCCGTACAAATATTATGGTGGCCTCCTAGAAAGCCCTTTCCTCATCAGAGGTTAGGGTTTTTCCATGGGTCTGCCAGCCGCAACATAGTAGACATTCATAACCGACAGCCATAGAGTGACTTTCACCTACCATCTCTTGTAGGGCACACCGGTGACTTTCTCGGTTTCAGTGCACTGGCAAAGCTAACCATCAATATACCATAGTGCCTAACATAAGGTTTTGGAATTGATGAAAAAAATAACACTTTAAGGTATATAATAATCGAGAGATAAAACATGAAACAGATATAATAAACAATCAATTTTAGATAGGAGCGTATCATAGATACACATGCACTAGCAACGCACGTATATTCCTCTGATAGACATGCAAGCACAATGACTAGGAATACATACGGTGTATCCTAGCCGCTCAACTGGATGCCGGGGGCGCCGGTGTTGACGTTGGGGGCGATTTTCTCGACGTTGCTATTGTCGATGACATTCAGGTTGGAGTTGTTGTCGTCGGTGACTCGTGTTGGTGAAGACATCGTCGTGGATCAAGTTGGAAAAGTGTGTGGTAAAGGCAAGCAGTTGCACTGGAGTGCTTTTCAAAAAACCTTATTTGCCCTATCCAATGCAGGAGCTCTTGGGCGATCGGTTCCGAAGACCTCTTCTCTCCCGCTTGTCAGTACATGCTGACGCACAGGATGGAATAGCCTAACGATGGTAGAACATGAAAAGTGGCAGACAACATGGAATATTTCACCGTCCACACCGAGTACGTCTCTGGGACTGGAATTCCAATTCCATGCCTTTTCTTCTTCAAAAACAATGTCTCGGGTCACGACCACCCGTTTGGTGGTGGGATTATACACAGGGTTGGATCTACAGTGTTGGCACCGAGGTCAAGCGACCCCGGTGCCTCTCGGACAAATCCTTCTTGTTTATTGCTATCCTATTAGCACACATATATAAACCTACAATTTGAAGCTTAAAAATAGTGATTTATTATTAAAATGACCCCGACGACTCCGGCGACTTGTTTTCTAGTATCCGATTATACATGCGGTTTTCCTTCGATCCCGTTTCATACCCGAGGAACACCATTACCGTGCTTTAATCATCAAATTTTAGTAGATGACCGCCAACCTCCTTGACATGTGAGAGGCACCCCAACGTGTGTAGATGTTGAACCATTGTTTTTCTTCCGGTCCATGCCTCGTATGGCGTCGTACCAACCAACTTTTAGTAGGAGTGCAATTCAATATATAAACCGCCGTGGATACCGCTTCTCCCTGTAACATCCTCATTTTTTGAAAATTAAAAATCATGGCATTGCATTCTCATCCAAATTATTTTATGAATTAAAATACCTATAGCATACATTATACGAAGTTATACGATATATATATATATTTATAGTTAACTAGAAAATGACTAAGCACCTTCTTAAAAATAATTTATTGATTGAAAAATTTTGTAAAAATATAAATTGTGCTACTTATTAAATATAATTAATTGTTAAATTATTTAAGTGGGTGAAAAATTCTAATTACAATTTTTAAATAATATTTTAAACCCGTTTTGCCCCTTTTCTTATAGAAATAATTAGCAAAACTCCTCAAATCCGAGTGTGACCCTCTTGTCATCCACTCTTTCTCTCTCTACTTTCCTCTTCTCTCTTCCTTTCCACTACGTAGCTCTCTCTCTCTCTCTCTGTTTATTGCATGCAGCAGTTCCTTCTCTCCAGCATGCAACAACACTCTATGTCCCTGTTGCTGTGCGCAGCAACTTCTCAAATCCTTGTGCATGGCCATGACTCACTAGAAACTCCCCACATTTACTTCCACTTGCAATTGATGATCATCAAGGATGGGTGCAGCAGTTTCTAATCACATTGGTGGACATAAAGGAGTACAAATGTGCAGCAAAAACTCTCCATCTTCTTCTGTTCATCCTCTATAAATCCTCACACCCGAGCTCCTCTCTCCACTTTTGCTCTCTCCTTTGATTGGAGCATCGGGTATTATCCCAATTCTTCTCTCCAGTAGCACCCTAGCATTGTCTAGAACGTGTTCCGCAAGTTAATTTGGTCGGAGCTCGCGTTGTCGGAGCTCCCGCCGTCTCCCCATGGCCGCCGTACCGCCTCTGTGTCGCGCCACCTCCTCGGCTGCCCTTGCCCCCAACCGCCACCACCATCGTCCTCCCCTACCACCCGCGCACCTATCCCGCCGTGTTGCCCCTCCTCCAACGCTGTCGGCGAGGACGCCGCCGTGCGCCTTGGCCGCGCCGCCGCCTCTATTCGCCGCCGCGCCGTCGCCTCGGGCCACCTCGCGCCGAGCTGCCGCTGCTGGCGAGGTCGCCGCGCCGCCTCCGACCTTCCCTGCCGCTGGCCGTCACCGCGTGCGCCGGAGCGCCACCGCCATCAACCTCCCGAGCTGCCCGCGCACCCTCCCCTGCTCTGGCTAATGCCATAGGTTGAAGACGCAGTGAAATGGACCGGCCCACTATTTTTCCAATTTTCCGATTTTCCAGAAAAGGCTAAAAGTTTAAATAATTATTTAAAATTCTCTATAGCTCGGACAAATATGAAACCAATTTTTATATGTTGCTAAAAATGTTTAGTATTTTACAGCCAAGTTTGGTGCTGTTTCAACTCATATTAATTTCTGTATAATTTCTTGAATAATCAAACTTGTAGAATTTTTAGTTATTAAAATATTAGTGAAAAATTACCAAACCAATTTTGTTAGGTTTATAAAATTATGTAGCATTTGATGGTAAAATTTGGTACTATATATGCACATAATGTTTGATCCATGATTTATTGTTTAATAAGTACTTTAGCAATTATTGTAATTAATGTTTGTTTGCAAAAATTACAAAACTAATTTATAACTACCTTTGGACAAATTTGTATCTTTTGTAAAATTTGCATGAGCATGTGCATCCATTTAATTTTGGATTTCTCGCATTATTGAATTTCTTTCCGTTATTGTCGTATGTTAGGATCGGGCGACGAGGAACGATTTGCTGATGCGCCGAGGGAGTGTGCCCACTGTGCTCAACAAGGCAAGTGCTGAACCTTGCCACCTACTGTTTTATAATGCATTTCTAGATGTTTCTGAAATGTGCATTATGTTAATTTGAAAAATGGCTATGTACTTAGAGTAACTATCCCCAAATATTTATTTAATTTGTACTAAAACATTCCTTGCTGCCATAGGACAAAACACAAAGTCTTATATTATAGCCCTCCATTGAAATTAGGTTTTGCTCACACTAGAATTGCTTAGAATTGCAATGTCCATATCTGCACCTGTTTAAACTGCCATATGACGATGAATTACGTGTGTTTTGAACAAACAGCTGTGCTTGTCATTTTTGAAATGGGTGTAGATGATAGTGAGGAACTATTGGGATAAAGGTATTTTGCAAAACCTGATTGGGGTGGTTGGATGCAAGGTGGTGTGCATTATGCTGAAGCCAATGTTGCACGACATTGGGTCAAGTGTAGGACCCACCCCGATCGCTAAGTACCGATTCCTTGAGGTAGTCAAGCTAAGTACTACAGTGCGACCATTGAGTGCCTGTGTGGGCAGACCCTGGCTTAGTAGCTTTTGGAATCCTAGTTCGGTGCCCATCCGGTGGGACTATCCTGAGGACAATGGTCTTGGGTTGTATTATGCTAAGGCCAATGGTGCAACCCACAGCCAGTCGAGTGTGGTACTAAGCCGAGGCAAATGGTACCCACTATTGTGCTGTTGGGAGCGGGGTTATCGGATTAGGAGGAAGATTCCCAAAGGCCTTATAGGAAGACCCTTTGGCCCGGAAAATCCTGTCTCGTGGATAAAGCGTGCAACCTCTGCAGAGTGTACAACTATCATGATAGCCTTGTCCGAGGTTAAGGGCGGATGACGGGGAGCTGTCTCTCTTGTACTTTTAATATTTTGATTTCAAAATGATTTTAAAGGAAAACCACAATAGAAGTCATGTGTTTTGGTTTTATCCTCACAGGGGACTGTGAGTGTGGGAATGTAGGTTCATGGTGGGGAACTGTGGCTAGCCACTTTGGGCAAAACCGGCAGTTGCCGAAAATTGAGGAACTAAATAATTCAAATATTTGTTTTTACAACGTTTTCCATGTTTCAAGCTTAGAACAAAACTTTACAAAACTAGCTTTATGCAAAAGACCCTACCATTCATTTTTGAGCTTTAGTTGCATATAGTCGGCCTCTCTTGTTGAGTATTCGCGTACTCAGCCTCGCCTTTCATGCGGGGCTGCTCATTCGAATGAGCAGGTTGCCACCCTACTAAGGAGAACCATGAGGAGGAGATGTTCGTCGATGAAGGATTGGCTGCCGGGATCCAGGACGAAGACTTTTAGCTATCTAAGCACTGCTCTTTGTAGTATGCCTGTGGAGTTGGGACTTCTGCTCGTGTTTTATGTGTTTTTGTTTTAATAATGTGATTGAAGACTTCCGCTGCGATGTTATGTAAAGGTTGTAGTGCCTGAGACTTATTGTAATAACGCCATGTTGGCGAGTTCTATGATGTAACGGTTTTTATGCGCTTATGGTTGTGATCCAAGGGCTGTATGTTGTGTGTTCAAGCTACGTGATCCAGGGACTTGAACAGGTAAAACACAATAGGGACTCTACTCCATTTTCGGGTCCCTACACTCCCCAAAATTTTCCTAGCATGTTCTTGCTCTTCATCATGCTCCGTGCCATAGCAACGATAGTTTGATTTCTTCTTTCAACCATATCGTTCTACTGAGGAGAGTATGGGGCCGCCAAGTACCTTTTGATCCCCATCTCTTCACAATACGCCGTGAATTTTGCCAAACGAAATTCACCTTTGCGATCTATTCAAAATGCCTTTAGCTTCGTGTCTCGTTCAACTTCAGCGGATGCCTTGATCTTCTTGAAAGCTTGGAAAGCCTCATCCTTCGTCTTAAGGAGCTCAATCCACATGTACCTTCCCTAGTCATCTACTACTAATAGAAAGTACAACTTCCCAGCTGGCGTAGATGGCGAAATTTGACCACATTGGTCTCCATCGAATAGCTCCAGCACATGGTCAGCCTTGAACTGCCCTTCATGAGGAAATGGTACACGACGCCGTTTTCCAACCAAACAACTATTGCATAGTTGCTCCACGTGATCCAGCATTGGTACACCATCCACCAATGCCTCTTGTCCAAGATGGTGCAAAGCATGAAAATTTAGATGGTTGTACCGCATATGCCACTTCCAGGCCTCGTCGTCTTGCTTCTCCAGAAGACACATACGTTGTGCGAGATCTAGGTTTAGAATATAGATCATATTCTTCGCCCGTTTGACCCGCACGAGAAGTTG
The DNA here is from genome assembly GCA_005191435.1 of Raddia distichophylla. Lineage (NCBI taxonomy): Eukaryota > Viridiplantae > Streptophyta > Magnoliopsida > Poales > Poaceae > Raddia > Raddia distichophylla. The sequence continues at coordinate 1,774,371 of SPJY01012519.1, read as the reverse complement.
CCCCTAACGATCAAGTACCCATCTTCAAGAACAACCTTGCAACCACGTTCCTCCGATTCGCCTAGACTTATGATATTGCTAGTCAATTAAGGAATATAGTAGACGTCCGTTAGCACCTTGTGTTCTCCCTCCTGTCCTTCAGTGAGCATCGTACTGTGCCCACCGATGGTCACATATGAGCCATCACCGAACCTAACTGTCCCTCCAACGGATGAGTCAAGATCCATGATCTGCTCCTTGCAGCCCGTCATATGGTTACTCACTCCAGAGTCGAGATACCATACTTCAAGATGGAGCTGCGTATTAGGTTCTTTTACTTCAAGATGGAGCTGCGTATTAGGTTCTATTAACTCAACGGTCATATCTTTGTGTGTAGGCAAAGCTTCTTTACGACATAAACCTCCTCGATCTTGTCGCCCAATGCATGTACCTTGTTGGCTATAGCTGTCAACCTGATGACTCATAGTTATTCATGCGAAGTACCTCAAATTCACTTTTAAAGGTTTGGATCTTCGCCTCCCTGACACGATCAGCGCCAACATGCATGATATTCAAAGTTTCCTATGCTTCCTTTGTCGTCTCCTCATAAATGAGCAACAAGATTTCTTCTAGAACACCGTCATGTCGATCTCCTTCGCGAACTTCACCGGTTCAATGGCATCCCAAACGCCTTGAGCCCGCATAAAAATGCGCATTTTGATCACCCATGTGGTGTTGTTTGTCTTCGACAACATCGGGTATTGCATTGCTATAGTTCTCCCCTCGTCGGGACTCGGGACAGCTCGACATCCACTATCTCCTCTTCCTTCTCGTTCGTTCCTTTCAAAATTGAACCTTGTCTCTGATACCACTTGTTAGAAAATCACCGCCAATGCAAGATCGAGCCGACGACACCAAAATCGAATTTGGTTTCGCACGTCAAAGCAAATAGGATTGCTAATCCATGATCAAAGCGACCACTAATTCATCGGTGATCACTAATTGAGCCAGGATTAGGGTCACGTAAAGTATGTTGGCGTCTTAGTATTGGCGCCTACGTCCGAGGGTGGTGTTGATGTACGTGCTCTCGGGAGTTCACCGGTCCAAACAACGACCACTTTGTCCGAGGGTTTTCCAAAGGGTTGATCTTGGGGTAAATCCAACAATGATGTCGCTCTTCATTTTAATCAATTAATGATGGCCTTGATAACCATTTTCTTGTAAAGCCTGGTTTAGGAACAAAACACTTTAGACTCTCAAGTCTAGGCTAAAACATGTTAGATTTCTAAAATTGGTAAAATTTTCTTAACAAATGCTTATATCTCAACTATTGCATTCTTCGGGTATAACTGGCCCGAAACGGTAAACCAAGATTCACTGGAGATGATACACATGAAACTTGATAATTTGGACATGATTTGAGGCATGGCATGCTAGAGTGGTTTTGGTTGTGGTTATGGATCATGTAGATTGGTCTAGTATTCGGTAATAGATAGAGTAGCTTGCCCACGTTGATAAAGGAGCTATAGCCCACATACACAGTGCTGGAAGAGGAGCGCGGTGATTTCTGTGTAATTTCATGCGTTGTCCCCAGGGTTATGCCACATCGTATGTGATCGCACGGAGGGTGCGATAGCCAAAGAAGGAAGGTTTGAAAAGGGCAAGGTTCTGTGCAGACTGCTAGACTGGAATGGGTGCATTAGGGATGAACAGTGGGAAGTCACTCACAATGGAGGATGGTTCCTAGCACCACAACACACCAGCCATCACGATTGTACGAGTATGGGTTCCAACAGTGTTGTCCGAGGAGACACCCTAGGTTGTACCCAACTCAAAGAAGGAGTGGCATTGGTTGCCATCTGAGGGATAATTTATAGCCCATACTCGCATGGAGCCGTGTGTCTAGTGTGGACTGACAACCGAGCTTGGTCAAGACCAAGCACTTCAATAGAGATGTGACTCACAACGAGTATGCCCCGCTCGGAAGATGATGGCAGGAGAGAAGGAGAATGTTTGGCGGAGTGCGTATAGCCGACCTGTCGTGACCCCAATATTTGTACAAGGAGTACCACACCATGAGGCAATACTAGGCCCAGGCTAGTATCTCTTGATAGACAATTTGGGGATATCATCACAGTGCATAAAACCTAAAGTTAAATAATGGTTCAAAAGGTAGCATCATTTCCTATGACATTAAAAACAAGCATCACTGTTTAGCAGTTCACCAAGATCTAAATAAAAGGGAAATAGTAATATCAGAGTAATGATAATAAACTGCAACGATATCCAAGGCGTCGACTTAGACACCATAGCTAGACTTGCGCACCTCCGTCAGAACCCTCCTGGTCCTGCCGTAATGTGAATAACAGATACATCCGCGATAGGTATAATGAGTACGCGGCTACGCAGCGAGCAATCCTTAAATATGAATGCAAGGGCAATAATAGGGGATAGGTTGTTTTACACCAAAACCTATCTCTAGTCAAGTTTTAGTTGGCACGAATTTATTAAGTGAATGCATGATCTCTAAATAATACCGACAATTATCAAACGTAGGTGCAATCTCACACCAGGCCAATCCCAGCCTACACTTGTCAAGTTCAATCATGAAATGGTGGGACTACATGTGAAAACCTCTCGCCCCGTCCATGACCGTGGACACGGCTATCATGATAGTTTTAACTTTGCAGAGTGTGTGCACGTTCCCCACAAGTCCCGTCTCATCCCGAAGGAGATACAGTACAAGACTGTTCCAACCTACTATGCCCACCACTTCGTCTGCCCTTTCTTTTGATTTCCCTGGCCCCGCCAGTGCCCACCGCGGTAGGGAGCCTACTACTTCTTGACACCACCTCGGGGCGTTCCCCATTTAATCCATTCGGTCCCAGAGACAAACCCGCCCCTCAGGCAAGGTCCGGTTCCTTACCCTAGGGCGAAAGTATCGAACCGTAACTGCACAAGTCGTGAGCAAGTGGTTAATGGGTTTTGTAGGGTACTAAGCCAGGGCCGAGTGGCCGTACTGTTTTGTTTGGTCTAGTAGTTCACAAGCTTGAGTCTATAGTAGAGGAGACCTCCATGCCACAGCCACAACCCAGAAATCATCTCGACTGGGTCTCCTCTAACCAACCACACATTGATTTTAGCTGATTAGGTATTAACCAAAACACATTGAAGCCTCGGCTCCGCCATCTCATTTTTATAAGTGAATAACCAATGCAAAGCTACCATCTTGTCAAAGGATAGGCTACGGAACAATAGAGGGGTTTATAAATCAAGGCTACAACATGATAGCAGAAGACTAGCATAGTCAGGTACACACGAACTAGCCTAATATGAATGCAAGTAGCAGTTATAACAAAAAGACATAAAGTGAAATTGTAAACATGGGATAGAATATGCAAACTAGTGCTTTCCTTTGAAGAATTCGGATCCTTGTGAGTCTACGGCAACTCCCGGACAGCAGTCCTCACAACAGTCGCAACAGGAATCTACACGCAGGAAACAAACAATAAAAAATACCAAATTTAGTACAGAAAAAATAGTTAATAAACATATAGAAATATTCTAGGGATTAAATATGATTTTAGGCTCTAGAATCATCCAATTTGAAGTTACGGAGCTCCCCAAACAATTCGGAGAAGATCCAGCAAAAATAGGAAATTCCCTGAAAATAAAAAAGATAAAAATCTAAATGGACTGAACTCTCCCTCCCGGCCCACTCTCTCTGTGTCCTTGCGCTCGGCCCAAACGGCCCAGAGACCGCGCGGGGACTAGCGCTGACAGCAGACCCCACCAACCATACAGGCGGCGATGTGGATTGATGGCGGGACACGCGACAGGCGGAGACTGGGGGCGACGGCGGCTGCGACTGACCAGTGGGGCCCATGGCTTTGCCGGGCCTGCTTGTCAGCGACGCAGGGTACGAGTGGCAGCTGCGGTGGTGGCCCCCACGGGACGCGCGTCGGCTCGCGATGTGGCGGCAGCGTGTGCCACGCGCGCGCACGCCCACGCGGGTGGCGTGGCAGTGGCGGGTTTGCTCCGCGGGTCGCAACGGCGACACTGTCCGAGAGGTCGCCGGAGGCGATGTCGGTGGCCGCGGTGGCCGTGGGAGCAACAGGGTTTTGTCAAGCCATTTCTCAAGCTAGGGAGCTCGGTTTTGGGCGTTCTTGGTACTGTTGGATTGGCTTCGATGTAGGACACCCTAGATGCTCATCAAAACTTGGGTGTTGAAAACCGACGAAATCTCTTCGGAAAGCTTTGTGGAGGCTAGGGTTTTGTGGCTAGTGCTCCAACTTGAAGCTCCATGAGTTGTGAACATCAAGAGGGGGTCTTGGGGCTCGGTTTATATAGTGTTGGGGGAGGGGTGGATTTGGCCAGGTTGAGTTGGGGAAGAAATAGAAGATGTAAACCTACTCGGATTAGAATTCGGGACTTGCTGAAATAAGATCCTAACCTTCCTTGCCAGTATGCAGCCTAAACTTGGGGAGAAGGTTATCTATGGCATCTAGAAGACTCCCCTATTTTTTGGAGAATTTTCAGATCAGTATTCCTCATGATTTCATGCGAAATACCTCCTAAATTGGGACCTTTTGGGCTTAATCGATTTTCCGATAAACCCAAAAATTAGGGAAAGATGGGAGCTGTATTTGGGGCCTAGGACAAATGTTTCCACGACCTTATCCCAAATTCTAAGCAGGGTTTGTGCATAAAATAGTCTATCAGACACATAAAACACTAGGTTTTGATAAATTTCGATAAGGATAAATAATGAAATTGAACGTACCTTAGTTTTTCTTTCTTTTAAGAACTTGGGAAACCTAATTATTTTATTAGGATGTCACACGACCATTGGATAGAGAATTGTGAACTATGATGGTGCACAATGAATACGAAACTTGCTTAATTGAAATTTGTGAAAATTGCTAAGCCATAGGCTTTGATTATAAAGCTATGCAAATAAGCAAACTGCAACCTTCTCTTGGAAGTCTTCAATCATTAAACACACTAGGTTGGCTGTTAACTTGCCATAGTTTGGATGACATTGACCTCACCTACATACATTCTTTTAGACATGAAAATATGAAAGAGATGACACCTAGGAGATATAAATATCGGATAGTCCGATACATATGGGACAGTTCGATATAAATATCTGCTAGCCTGATATTTTTGAGTTCTACGAGATAGAGAGGGGTGGATCGGACCAAACATCGGATAATTTGATATATCAGATACTTCGATATAAATATCGGATAGTCCGATACACAGCACATAGCTTCTGGTAGAAACACATGTAACATTTTACTCCGAACTCTGATTTTGGTGATCTTGGGCTCCACGAAAAACTAAGAACAAGGAATACACAACCCAAAAGGTCTCACTGCCTAGATCCCAAAGGACAGGAGCAGAAAGAAGCCACGAAAGACTTAAAACTCTCACTTTCAAAGACCAACACTTCTCTCTCTCGATCTCTCTCAAAGATTAATCACTTGAGCACTGAGACACATCTAAGTAATTTGACATTGCATCCCTCTTAATAGTATGGCAATCCTTCAACTCAACTTATAAATGAAACCATACAAGCTTTAGGAGAAATCACTTGTCGTTTACTTTCTTCATTTTGAGGTTCAACGACATTCTTAATCTTGAGCACCCTTGATTCATAGTGTATGATGACCTTCACAAAATGATTGATGACACCTTTGTCTTGTCAACTTTAACTCGATTTACCTCATGAGACTCTCATCCCATTCGACTTGGATTCGATCATCCTCCTTGACGACCATCCCGCTAATTCGGCCTTGACTTAGTCCTCCACTCTTGGTGACACCGTCGTTTTGTTGACCTCGACTTAACCGTCATCCTTCAACGTATCTTGGTCATCACACAAAATAATATGACCTAATTCTTTACAAATCACTCATGAAATACATTAGTCCAAAAGCTCAATAAATATGGATTAGATTGATATTCCTCTAAATAGGATGGGACTAAAGCAATTTTGACAATAAACATATTAGTCTCATAGAAATAAGAATATTTGAGTTGTGTTATTAAACAAGCATTGTCATTAAATGTGTTTGTCATTAATCACCAAAACCACACAAGGTCATATGCAGTTACAGTGAGCTTCTAATGCCAAACCCCTTAGGAAGTGAGTTTCTGCACCCTTTTATATGCTAAGGGGCAGATTATAGCTGTTTGAGTGAGTTCCTAGCCGTTTAATTAGAAGAAAAAAATACTTTTGCAAAAAGCACTGTAAGAATTGTTTTAGCAACGGACATATTTCAATGGTAATAAAAATGCAACAGAGAAGTTTCAGTAGTGGTGGACATATTTTCAGTGTAATTCCTACACACGACAAACTATCCGGCGTAAACAGAGTTTTGTGTATGTGTTGCACCGAAGTGATGGAGTTTGCACCAGGTTGTCTGTCGTCAACTTGGAAACAACTGGACAAAGTGTAATTCTAGAGATGTTCACGTTAGACTGTCCGGTATGAACTAAAAATACACTAGGGAAGCGCCAGACTAAAGGATAACACTCATGCAATGGTCGCTCGGCGTGAACTTGTTTTCTTCGGTGGAACATCTGACAAAGGAATAGGAAACAAAGGACTTGTCTGGTGTCAACGTGATTTCCACTGGTAGAAAATCTTTAGGAAAAAGACAAAGTTAAAGAAATTTGGTTTCTTCAAGCTATTTTCATAAGATTGACAAAAAATGTCGTCATCGGCTTTTGATTATCTGAAAGTATACTAAGCAAAGAGAACATGTGTGCATGGTATATGTATATGTCATCCGTTTTTACACATCTCCTAGTTAGCAAAATATGATTCACAAAGTAATGACATATATCCATTGCAATCCAATTATTCACATCATTCTCCCTCTTGTGAGAAAAGTCGTCCTCAACATATTGAACCAGTTTATATGGGGTGTTACATGCTTCAATTGCGCTACTTTGTTTTTTTATGTGATTGCATACTACTGGTTAAGTGAGTAGGCAACAAAAATTTATCAAAAAAGGTAGAAACTTCACATTTATCCTTATCGAAGTAATCAAGACATTGCATCTTAAAATCACCAAATGGATGCATTTTAAAATCACCCGGCATTGCACAAGTAATGCACATTTGATAAACAACAAAGTTGTTATCTGCATCATATTCACCAATCATAAAGAAATTGCATATGATTTATAACGATCTTGATTTTCAGCAACATGATGAATTATGCTAGCTAATTCTACTGATTCATCGAATACAACATAGCCAAAAACATTGTGATCAGGTATTATTGAAAAATCTCCATTCGAGTAATCAATTCCACATTCGATAAATTAAGCAAATTAAGATCAGAACATGGATTTGATATTTGCAGTGGTGATTGTAAACGCGCATGAATACCTGTAATATCCTCTCCATTGATTGTACGTGTTGGAGACGGTTTAGTGTGTACATCATGCCTAGGTATCTCATCGTCTTGTTCGTCGATTAATGCGGTTTCCTTTGCACTTTTATACTCTGCATTGTGATTTACCTACAGGTCAAGAGAGACAACACTAGAAGTAGACATTAAGATGAGAGTTTCAAAAACATCCTCACTTTTTTACTCTCATCTACTTCTCTCTTCTCCTCTGAATAATTGTGCATACGAAAGATCTTGTCCATCTTTAGTTCCCAAGTGAGATATTCCTCTGGATCAACACCTTTTGTAAATTTGGGCATATTAAATTGCCAAGATGATACGGGTGGGTGTTCGATCTTCACGACGTATGATCAGCGGGATAATCTTGATTCGTGCAACCTAATGAACCAATGACACCAACAACCGTGCTGTTTAACGGAAGACTGCGACAAGAGTGTTCGCCCAACCACACAATGCAATCAACACGTCTACGAGACCACAAGAGTAAACACACGTTCCTACAATATGGTGAGAGGCAAGCACACAAGAACAATAGCGGAAAAGAACTCCCAATTTTTAATGGGTAGCAAAGCAATTGTTGGCGATTCTTACGCACAAAGAAATTAATCCGCAAGCGGACGGATATCGCTTGTAGTTTTCACCAGGAGTATTCCTAGAGTTATCGAATCCACAGGGAACGAGGGTTTAAACAGATAATCCTCTATATCTTAATTATTTAAAATACCAGCCAGTCTAGATAACGGGGGTTAGGATAAATGATAAGACCAGGACACACACACACACACGATAAATATTCACACAAATAAAGAGAAAGCTACACTAGTTAGATAGACAGTTGGGAGGACAACGAGACAAGTTTTAATAAGTTCACAAAGTAGTGTGATTCAGTTTAATTGAGCGAGCTTAGGGAAATCAACTAGTGGTCCACTTGATATTCGCCGTCGGAGCTCGGACACTCACTACCATCCGCTATCCTGAGTTGGAATCCCGAATGGTTATGATCGTTCCGATTTGGCTTTACTGGTCCAAAGCCGGACGCTGTGGGTTACGCATGAGATATTAAGTATCTACGGATGGATAGGGCTACCACCACCTACCACCCACCACATATACGTGGGCCCGGGTGTAAACCGAGTTAGTCCTAGTCTCAGACACCACGTCTGCGACTATTCCTAATCAATATTCCTCAGTACTAAAAGAAGTTGATCTAGGTTCAATGCCTGGCTCTAACAGTATATGAGTGAGAACCTAAACTGATTCCAGACGAATATAAGCTACCGGTAAAGCAAATCTACACAACTCATTTATGCAGATATACTCAGCTCAAATAAAGTTCAACACTATAGCAATGAATGAAGTAATCTCACTAATTGAAACAATTAGGAAAGGGTACAAGAGCTATTACCCGAATTCCCGAAGACACTTCCGGAACTCCGAGCGTCGGCTCGACTTGACTCTAACTCCCAACTTCTACTAACTAAGAGCTACTCTACAAAGTGGAATGAAAATATGAAAGTGTTGTGTGTTGTGTTACAAGTGAGATTTAGGAGTCCTTTTATAGTGTTCCGCAGCCAACCAGGGTGCTCCACATGTAGGGACACATGTCAAGCAACCCTCCTCCAAAGGGGAATCCGAGGGGGCTTAAGAGTGGGTCGGCCGGCCTAGGGTGGGTCGGCCG
>SPJY01012519.1:1660441-1763689 GCA_005191435.1 Raddia distichophylla | reverse complement strand
TGTTACAAGTGAGGAGAGGGGGTCTATTTATAGTGTTGCGCAACCAACCGGGATGCTCCACCTGTTGGGACATGTGTCATCCAGCCCTCCTCCGAAGGAGAACCCGAGGGGGATCACTCACTGGGTCGGTCGTCCTAGGTGGGTCGGCCGACCCACCTCCTTCGTCTCCCGGCCGTGGATTTTGCATGGGATGCTCCATTGATGGTGTAGATCTTCTCCCAGAGTCGGTTTGGCAGTTGGAGACCGGTAGCATTGGGTTCCTTTGGAATCCTATGCTTAACTTGAGGATTACTCCTCTTTCTGGATGAAACCGACTGAAATCAACAGCTTGGATGTACTCTAGAATCTTTTGTGGATGTCTCAGTGCAATCCTGGCCTGACTGGGTGAAGGAGCTGGGTCGGCCGGCCTAGGGTGGGTTGGCCGACCCACTCTTTTGCCCGGCTTGGTCCCATTTTCGCTCAGTAAGTTCCTGCATGCAAAATACTACCACAACTCATGGAACTTTATTAGAATAATTAAAATACTAGTATAAACCTTGATTTTCCCTCGAAAAACCGGAATTCCGGAATATGTTGACGTATAAAATTGGCGTTTATTTGACGTCAACAGCCCCCAGGAGGGTCACTTCATCAATCACATAGGGGCCTTCCCAGAGTGGGAAAAGTTTATGCTCGTGCTTCTAATTCCTTCGGAGGACCAGATCTCCTTTGGAGAACACACGGCCCCATACGTTGCACTGATGGTAGCGACGCATGCCTTGTTGGTACTTAGCCGACTAGATAATTGCTGCTTCCCTAACCTCCTCGAGCCGATCAAGATCTTCTAATCTCACTTCATCCGACTGGTTGTCCTCATAGCTGTGGACTCGCGGAGACCGAAATTACAATTCAGTCGGGAGAACCGTTTCTGAGCCATAAACTAGGAAAAAGGGTATATGCCCGGTAGCTCAACTTGGGGTTGTTCTAAGGCCCCAAAGAACCGAAGGCAACTCCTTGACCCAGCGCGTGGGGTATGGATTTAGATGATCGAAAATCCTCGCTTTAAATCCTTGTAGAACTAATCTATTGGCATGCTCTACCTACCTGTTGCTTCTTAGGTGGGACACCGAGGCATAACAAATTTGGTGCCCAACTCCTCGCCCCATTCTTGGAACTCGCTGCTCTTGAACTGAACGCCGTTATCGGTGATGATTTGGTTAGGCACGCCAAAGCGTATGACGATGTTTCGAAGAACTCGCGCGCTTTAGCAGCCGTGATGTCCACGACCGGTTTAGCTTCAATCCATTTTATGAATTTGTCAATGGTGACGAAAAGATGGGTGAATTCGCCTTGAGCTCGCTTGAGAGGGCCCACCATGTCCAGATTCCAAACGGCGAAAGGCAAGGTGATCGGAATTGTCTGCAGATCCTAAGCCGGCATGTGAATTTGCCATGCAAAAAATTGACATCCGTCACACCTGCGCACTATATCCTCCGCATCTGTTTCGGCAGTCGGCCAGAAGAATCCATATCGGTAGGCCTTGCCGACGAGAGTACTTGCTGCCACGTGATGTCCACATTCCCCTGAGTGGATATCTTTTAATAGATCTCTGCCTTCTTGCTCAGATATGCAACACCTTAGTACCCCGGAACTGCTCTTGCGAAAAAGCTCGTTCCCGACTATCTTATAATTCTTGCTTCGGCGTGTGATGCACTCTGCCAGCCTGTGATCATCTGGTAACTCATCTCGAAGGAGATAATCCAAGTATGGTTGCGTCCACCTAGTATTGATCGATAGTACCTCCTCTTCTGCTTGTCCTTCTTGCTACTCATTCGGTGCGGGTGGTAGCTTGATAGAGGTCTTGCGTAATTCCTCTACGAAAACTCCAGTTGGTACTTGCGCCTACTGGGTGCCATACGAGCTAGCTCATCTGCTGCTTCATTGTCTCGTTAGAGCACGTGTGTTAGCTCTAAACCGTCGAACTTGTCCTCCAACTTCCTGATTTCCTGATAGTAAGCTGCCATGTTGTCGCCGATACAATATCACTCCTTTTGTACTTGGTTAACCACAAGTTTAGAGTCTCCGCGTAGCATTAACCGTCGTATGCCGAGCGATATGGAAACGCGAAGCCTGTGGATGAGTGCCTCGTACTCAGCGGGGTTGTTGCTGACTGGAAAGAAGATCTGAAGGATGTACCGTAGCTTCTTACCAGTTGGAGATATGAGCAGAATTTCGGCCCCCCGCGCCGCTGAGCATGAGGGAACCGTCAAAGTACATTGTTCAGTACTCAAGATTCTCCTTTGCTGCTGGGGTCTGGCTCTCCGTGCATTTTACAACGAAATCGCGAGTACTTGAAATTTGATAGCTAACCGTGGCTTGAACTTTATCTCAAAGGCTATAAGCTCGACTGCCCACTTCGCAATTCTCCTGGTGGCTTCCCGGTTGTGGAGGATATCTCCAAGTAGGAAGGAAGTGACCACCGAAATCTCATGATTTTGGAAGTAATGCTTAAGTTTCTGCGACGTGATGAGCATGGCGTACAAAAGCTTCTAAACATGAGGATACCTTGTTTTGGAGTCGCCTAATATCTCGATGTAAAGTAGGAGAGGCTCTTGGGGCATGGGCGGGACCAATACCGTGATGTAGTGAGGAATCTCTTGAAGTCTTCGAAGTCTTCTTGTGCTTCTGCGGTCCATTGAAAACCGTCATGTCGGTGTAGGAGTTGAAAGAAAGGCATATCACGTTTCCCTAGTCAAGAAACGACTTGGCTGAGTGCCACGATGCATCCTGTGAGCTTCTGCACATCCTTCTGACTGGTTGGGGGCTTCATCTTCATGATCGCGCTGATCTTCTCCGGGTTAGCCTCAATCCCCTGATGAGATACGACGAATCCGATTAATTTACCAAATGCAACCCAAAAAATGTACTTTTCAAGATTTAGTTTCATCCGATATGCCCTAAGGCTCTCGAATGTCTCGGCCAAATCCATGATGAGGTCGGGTTTGGCTCGAGTCTTCACGATGACATCATCGACATAAGCCATCACGTTGCGGCCGAGCTGAGTGTGAAAATACCGTTGTATCGTTCACTGATAAGTTGTGCCAGCATTTTCAGCCCGAACAACATTGTGATTTAGCAGAAAGCATCAGAAGGCGTAATAAACGATGTCTTGATGCAATCCTCCTCTTTCATGCTGATCTGGTAATAGCCCGAGTAAGCGTCCAGAAAACTTAAGAGCTCGCAACCAGCGGGGGAATCCACCATTTGGTCAATGCGGGGGAGCCCAAAAGGATCCTTGGGACAGGCCTTGTTGAGGTTGGTGTAGTCGATGCTCATACGCCATGTTTTGTTCTTCTTCTGCACCAAAACCGGATTTGCTAACCACTCAGGATGGTATACCTCCTTGATGAACCGTGCCACCAACAATTTGGTAATTTCTTCCCTGATGGCTTCCTTCTGATCTGGTGTGAATCTTCGCAAACGTTGTTTAATTGGCTTGGCCTTGTCGTCAACGTGCAAAGAATGCTCAATCACCTCCTTCGGAACATCAAGCATATCCGAAGGCTTCCAAGCAAACACGTCTTGGTTTGCCCGGACGAAAGTGACGAGCGCGTCTTCCTCTTTGTTGTCGAGCCCTGTCCCAATAACGACTATTTTAGTCGGATCAGACGGGTCTAACGCTATCTTCTTGGTTTGCTCGGCTGACTGGATGGAGGTTTTGGTTTGCTTTTTGGTGGGTATGTCTCCCTCCTCCTAGAGAGATGCGACTGCCTGCCGGATATTCTCCATCTCAGTCGATGTCTCGAGTGTTTGCGCCATCTCACAGCTTTCACTATCGCAAACTAGAGACTGCTTCACGTCGCAGAGTACGGCGATTACGCCATTAGTGCCCGGCATCTTCATGATGAGATAAGTGTAATTAGGAACCGCCATAAATTTGACGATCCCTGGCCTTCCCAAGAGAGCATGGTGTGCCGTCTCAAAATCGGCCACTTCAAAGCTCAGACTCTTGGTCCGATAGTTGTACTTGGTCACGAACGTGACGGGCAGCGAGATCTGTCCGAGTGGTACTACGGACGTCCCGGGGATTACTCCGTGGAAAGGAGATGATCCCTTCCGTAGCTCAGAAAGAGGAATCTTCATCTGATCGAAGGTCTTGATGAAGAGGACATTTATCCCACTCCCTTCGTCGACCAAGACCCTCTTCAACTTGTTTCCCCGAACAACCGGATCCAGCACCAGCGGAAGCCTATCCGATCCGGGTGGTCTGTCCGATCAAAGGAGATGGGGACCTCCGACTAGTGAAAGCACTTGGGAGTCGCGGGTAGGATCGCGTTGATCTCCCGAGTGGTAAGCTTTTCCTTCCGCTTGGAATCATACGCATCGGAACCCTCGAATATGTAGCTAATCTCGTGCTCAACATCTTGGTAATCCATATCAGGCTTCTTGACATGGCCTCCTTTGACCTCCGACTACTTGGAGTTGTCGGCAAACTTCTACAAAATAAGGCAATCCTTGGCAGCGTGCTTACCGCGAGGGTGAAAGGGGCACACTGAATCCATGACCTTGTTATAATCGTTGTTGTTGGGGGTGCTTAGGCTGATTACGTTTGACGTTGGCGACCATCTCGTCCCCCTTGCGCTTCCTATCTTTTGGTTTTCCCTGCTCATCGTTAGTCTTCTTCTTGTAGCCTCCGTCGTGGACACCACGATGATTCATGATGGCCTCTTCGGCGTTGGCTTCTTGATCTGCCGTCGTGAACATAACCTTAAGAGTTCGCGGGGGGTCCAGGGTATTTTGCCTGATTAACTCCTCGGATTTGCATCCGATGAAGGTGCTGGAAACAGGCAGGCTATGCGAGCGTAAAATCAAAATTTTCTACCTCGAATCACCCAAGAGCACATGCAAGTAAAGGATCACAGATCGTTACCCTTGATGCGCAGATGCGTAAGCAGTTTCTCGCTCACAGAGAAAGTAGACATGCTCGTCCAGATCATCACCGAGTGCTCGCCTGTTCTCGCCGAGTGCTTACCAATGCTCGCCGGTGTTCGCCAATGATCTAACCAAACAGCGTGTCCGCGTACGGCAGCGCCTATAGCGGTATCCACACGTACCGAGCAAAAACGCCTCGTGGGGTGTGCTAGCACCTCGCCGTGCGGCTAGGGTTTTTGGAGAGCAGGAGGGGCGCGCAACGGCTAGGCGTGGTGAAGGCTCAACTCATCATCTAACGTGGCTCAAATTAAAGGTCTTCGTTGGTGGAGCCCCCAAACCTCCCTATTTTTCAAACCCCAAAGATTTCATATCAACTTGTTCATCAGGCTTGTGAGCCCTCACGAGCCGGACCGTGCCTCGAATGAGCTCGAGCCGAGCTTTTTCTCTAGCTCATGTGGTGAACGAGCCGAGCCTGGAAGTGAGCGAGCCGAGCCTAGCCCCTTGGCTCGCTCACGCTCGGGTCGTTGTCACCCCTACTTGCAACTCACAAAGTCTTTTTATGCCAATTCCACGAACACAATTTTGGAATGTGGATTTTGGTAAAGATTTAGTAAATAAATCTACCAAATTATCGCAAGGCTTTGTTTGCAAAATTTTTATCTCACCACTCTTTTGAAGTTGATGTGGATAGAATAATTTAGGAGCAATGTGCTTTGTTATATTGCTCTTAATTAACCTGTTTGCATTTGAGAAATACAAGTAACATTATCTTCATAGATAATGGTAGGAGATTCCATCAATTAAAACCTCATGATCCTTGACCGTGTTTAATCATTCTGCGAAGCCATATACACTCATGTCATGCTTTCGTACAATGCAATTATTTTAGAATGATCAGTGAAAGTGGCTACTATAGTCTGTTTGTGTTGGAAGTATTAGGAATTTCCTCAATATTTTAATCCACAAAATTATGTAAATCATAATTAGACAATTGCCAGTTTCCAGTCCAAGACCAAAGGTACTAGATATAAAAATATCTATCTCATACGCAAGGGCTAATGAACAGGAAAACAAAAAGGCAAAGGCACGGTATAAACAAATATACCCTTGAGCCGGAGCCGTAGCCACTACAGGCGCAGGCACAGGCGCTGGCGGAGGAATGACTTGCACATTCTCAGCCGCCATGACGGTTGATGTAGTCGATCACAAGTTGGTGCAGAGATGCCTTTGATGCAGTGAAGAGGTCGGTGCAGTTGAACGTCGGTGCAGTGTAGATGTACAGGTGCCTCCTCGCAATGACCCAGGCTTGAGCAGTCGCGTGAGAACGCTCCCCAAAAACCTTATCGGCCTTCTATCCCGAGCAGGATCTCGAAAAGGACGAGGTTCCGGAGGCCTGCTCCCTCCGCTCCTTGTGCGCGCAAGGAAACAGAGGCGGGAACGCAAAACGGCAGCGCTACAGATGGGATGTGCGGGAGAGAGAGAGAGCTCTTAAGGGCGAGAACTTATTTTTCACAGGGCGAGGAGCTCATGCTTTTATAGGCGCCAGGAAGAGAAGATTCGTCGAACCTGGACGCCATCAAGCACTAGTAACGGACGTCATTACATCTGGCCATTAAGTCGTCCGTTACGTAACGGACGTCATTACACCAGCCATTAAGTCGTCGGTTACGGGGAGAGGTCGCCCGTGCTCAGGGTGAGGTCGCCCGTCTCGGGGAGAGCTCGCCCGTGCTCAGGGTGAGGTCGCCCGGCTCGGGGAGAGCTCGCCCGACTCAGGGAGAGGTCGCCCGGCTCGGGGAGAGCTCGCCCGCGCCTTTCTCTTTTCTCTCTTTTCTTAATTGGGAGAACCACAATCCAACTATTTAAGTTGAGATATTCTCCTCTCAATTTCCCGAACGGTTTAGTATTAAATGGGCCTCTTGGAATTTCTATTAAAATAATTAAATGGGCCAACCCCATAATTATTCTAACAGTTTGCTGAAATTCCATGAGATGGTCGTACGACCATAAAGAAATACAAATCCATTCTTAGATCAAGCACTGTGGGGATTAGATAGATGACCAGCATCCGAATAACCAATCACGGTCATATCTTGATTCCTTTTATAGAATAATCCAAGATCTTGTGTACCTTGTAGGTTTCTGAATATATTTTTAATGCATTCCGATGTCTCATTGTTGGAGTGTCACTAAGGTCTTGTTCTTTTCAGCTTAAATTAAATGAAATGAAAATTTTCATTTTTGTAAAACCGAATGATGTACTTTATAGTCATTTTTGTGGGGTTTTAAAATAGTTCTTCTTAAAGTTTCTAAAATATTTTCCATAATTTTTTATACTCTCTAAAATGTCTCTCGAGGGATCACAAGTTTTCCAAATTAAAGTTTTCAGAAACTTTCAGTTGAAACAAACAAGACCTAAATCTAGCAAGTAAATTGACTGTGAATGCGATTCAAGGCTTGTTCCAGTTTTCAAGATACATTAATGCTCCAATAGCACTAAAGTAGAAGACTTCTAGTTTAAGGCCTTGTCTGTGAAAATTTGTTATTTTTGTATAAGCCAAATGATGTAATGTTTTGTAGTCATTCTTATGGGGTTTTAAATAGTACTTCTTAAAGTTTGTAAAATATTTTTTTCATAATTTTTTGAACTCGTTAAGACGTATTTTGAGGGAATCACAAATTTGCTACAGTAAAACGCAACGCTACATTAATCTGAAACAAACAAGGCCTAAAATATCTTCATTTTCATCTTTTGGTCTGAATGGGTCTTTATTTCTATCAAAAGATCTCACGATCATAGGTGTCTTAGACGGATATGCTTTTTCCATATTGAATTATTTCAATATCTTATGGACATAAGCGGACCGGTGAACCAATACTCCATCATGAAGATTCTCAAGTTGCAAACCTGAGAAAATTTTGGTTTTTCCCAAATCCTTCATTTTTAAACTCTGTCACTAAATGATCACTTGCTTCTTTTATGTCATCACTCATCAGCAGGTCCGATGATATTAAATTCATCAACATATATTGTTATAATGCAAAACCCACTTTAGGTATTCTTTATGAACACACAAGGGAAATCATCGTTATTTGAGTATCCTTTCTTCAAAATAAATTCACTTAGTCGATTGTACCACATCATTCATGGATGCTTTAATCCATATATAGTCACTTTTTCAATTTGACGCTATACATGGAAAGATTTCCTTTAGCATTCAAAAGTTTAATCCCTTTAGAGACATTCATGTAAATATCCAAATCAAGTGACCCATAAAGATATGTGATCACAACATCCATTAACAACATAGTTAAATTCTTCTTAACGGTCAATGATATCAAATATCGGAATGTGATTCCACACATCATAGGAGAGTATGTCTCATCGTAATCGATGTCGGGTCTCCGTGTAAACCCTTTTGCTACAAGCCTCGCTTTATATCTCACCACCTTATTGCCTTCATTCCTTTTCCAAACAAAGACCCATTTATTTCCAACATTAAATACTTTAGGAGGTGTTTGTATTTTCAGACCAAATACCTCTCTTTTATTAAGCGAATGCAATTCTGCCTCGATTGCTTCTTTCCATTTGACCCAATATGAGTGCTTCATGCACTCTGTCATAGATTTAGGTTATGGATCCAGTTGAACAAATTGAACAATCATTGTGGCAAAACACAAGTCGACAATCATAACCTCTCTCTTGCACAATTCTTCGGATTGACATAGTTTGTGGAAATTTCCTCATTTATTCCTCTTAACTTATCGTGATTTCCCACAACGAGTGACTTTAAAGGTTTCTATGCCCCAGCGTCTATATTTTCGCACACATCTTTACAGAAATTATCATCATTAAGATGATTAACATCTTGAATTACTAATTAGGATAATATACCCATCTTGGGTTTTTGTTTCTGCGGATGTCTTCGTGGAACTAAGTCCTGCTTAGAGGTCTCCCCCTCTTTCTTGAATTAGGGGCAAGAGTGGTTTTCTGAGGTGCCTCCACTCTCTCTATCACATTTACATTGGATATATAGGATTTAACAACTCCTGTGATATGTAAATGAATATGGCAACTTCTTTGCAATCTTTTGCAATTTATAATTTTATGTACTTCCAATTCACATTCGTTAGTTCATGGGTCTAAGGACTAAATGTCGTAACATCCCAATATATTTCTAGGCATTCATTATGGTGCTATCTTCCCCTAATATCAGGTAATTGTCCTCATTATATAAGCAATCAGTGTGCCTACCTATAAACAGATCCCCTGTCAATGGCTCGAGGTATTTTATTATTGACCCCACATAGACCCCCAATTTCCTATGAGGGCCCATCTGTGTATACTGCAGGGGTGGAATTGGTACATATACACTACAATCGATTTCGGAGATGGAAAATACTTGGCTTATTTCCACGTACTAATTGCAATAGGGATACCATATGATATGCAATTGATCTCATATGTATTAGTGTAGTGGCTTGTAAAACCGCATGGCTCCAGCAACTTGTTGGCAACAATTTTATAAAAGAGCTCTAGCAGTCAGTTAATCCTCTTGATCAACGATTCTGCTAGCCCATTTTGTGTATGGACATATGGTACACAATGTTCTACATTGATACCCAAAGGTATATATTATCATTAAATATATTTTAGGAAAACTCAACAACATTGTCGAGACGATTGGGCTTTATCCTATCATTAGGATGATTTGCTCTTAACAAGATTATATGGGCCATTATTGCAAAGCATGGTTCCGTGTAGACAATAAGCTCACATTGGACCATCTTGTAGACGCATAACATAGCACCATAATATACCTATATGCTCCTGATAAGCGTTGAATAGGACCACATATATCACCTTGAATTCTTTTAAAAAAATTCATTGATAGCACATATATCACCTTAAATTCTTTTCAAAAAATTCATTGATTCATCTCTAACTTTGAGATATGAAGGCCTTATAATCAATTTCCCTTAGTACAATCTATGCTAATAAAATCCCTAGATTTCGAGGAATTTGAACTTTTCATGGAAAACTTATTCAGCAGCAAGAGAAGACTTCTTCCGACCTCTCGTAGTACCACAAAGGATATAGAGTAAATAGAGATAGGGAGAGAGAGATTTGACTGGGTGCTCATGTTAGCCTAGCAAGCCCACTGCCACCCTTCCTAGAAATACATGGGTGGGAGGCATTATATTAACATTTTATAATTTATATTTATATTTAAATAAATAAATATTCATTTATTTAAATTAAATAAACAGCCTACTCTCATCATTTGAAATAACACAATCTATAAACTATCATTTTGAAAGGCGGGAATTTGAAATTTTGTCGAATCATTCGGCAGGCAATGACTGCAACAGTTGCCGACAAAATCCACTGTTTAAACTGGCGGAATTCCCCCGCCCCGCCAGATGTAACAATAGGATTCAACTGGTGGGATTTGAAGGTGGGGAAATCCCGCAGTTCCAACCGAGGAATTTAGTGGCATATGTAACCCGCGTGCCACCCCTGATGGCCATTGTGGCCATTTGCATCCGGGGTGAGAAAAAGAGAGAGGGAGAGAGGAGTGGGAGGGAGAAAAGAAGAGGGAGGAAGAGGAGGGAATGGAAGGGAGGGAGAGGGAGAGAAGGTAGAGGGAGAGCTGCGAAAGCTACGGGCGCATTACCTCACAAGTAGTATAAGTCGATAAAGACATCGAAGGGGTGTCAGTATTTGTTAGGGGAGTTCGTGTCCATTTCCAAACCATCGCAACGAAGAGGTAGAAGGGAACGAAAGACCGAAAAGGGAGAGAATAAAATAGGGAAGAAAATAGAAAACCCTCTGAGAGTGTCATAAAGTTCATCTGATGAGGACATCACCAACGTGGATGCGATCAGTGTGACCGCTGCCCCTCCTTCCTCTCCGACCACTCCAACGACTACTGATGCCACTCCTTTGCCGCCTACGATCGATGCAGCGAGATCTTTATCACCAGAAAGCCTTAATCCTAAAGCCCAGCCTTTCAAGACTTCTCCGAAGAAGCTGCATCACAAGTCCAAAACTCACGAAGCCTCGATGAATAAAGGACAGTCCATATGGAAGCCCAAGACACCAAAAACTCCGGTTCGGTCATCCAGCAGCACGTCAAATTCAAACGGGCGTAACTCAGGCTCCCGACCTCCGATTTCGGCTTGCGACCACTCGTTGGAAAGCCTAGGAGATAATATTTCCAATGGATCCAGCCCCACATCTAAATTCTTCTAGGAGCGTTGGGAAAATGTAAAACAATGTTTCAGGCCAGAAACTCAGGGTGCTGCATCACCGTATTTTTGGGCCTATGGCCCAGGTATCACTAGGGTTTGGTGATGGCTCTCCCCTTGGGCACCCCACTACCCCTGGCAGCCGCTATATATGTGGTCGCTGGTTCTCTTCTATCCTGAGGTTTTGTTGTATTTTGGTTGACCCCGTGTACGTCCCTACTCTTGTTCGCGTGTGTTGACTAGATCCCCGTGACTAGAAACAGAACCTCACCCTTTTCATGAGTTGATTTATCACTTATCATCTTGTTTTGCTTGTTCTCGATTGCTATCAAGTTCAAGGATCAATCATGCCTGGCTCGGTTGATCGACTTGTGCGGTGACATTACGATTATTCGATTGCTGATCCCGTGGATTAGTAGCGTTGTTACAACACCAAATCGACGTATCGTTCTCATCGGAAGATCGGGCCGACCTAAGTGTGCATCATCATCTCACCACCAAGGGATCACGCCAACAAGAAATTGTTTGAAGGAAGCCGTCTCAAAAGGCATTCAGGCACCCATGTGTTTATGCAGGGACCTTTACATTCTCATGAAGTCTTTGGACATGTCCTACACTTACAGTTTGAGGTATTTGAAAGTGCATCTAGGCCCTAAGTAGGTTTTGGTGATTTATGATTAATAATTATAGGGCTAATGCTTTTAATGATGAGATATACACAGGTTAAAAGTGGTGGAGTAACCCGCAAACTTTTATAGAATGAAGATGGCATCAAGACTCTATTTAGTCGCAAATTGGAAATCTTTATTTTTTGAGTTTAGGCATGTCGTACTATAAAGGGGGATGCTACGAAGAAGCATATAAAGGTTCCTAAGTGCTCAAAGTAGGTATCTCGAAGTTCGTGTGAGTTTTCCACTCAAAATACCCTATATACAGAACCTACTCCATCGGAACATCCGACGTGGGTCGAAACATCCAATGGTGGACCAGTCTGCATGCTTCTAGTGAAATCTAGAAAGCACCCCATTGGAACATCCGACGCACATCAAAACATCCGATGTGGGTCAGAACATCCGACGTGGGATTCTCTGCAGCAATGGCCATCTTTCAAGATCCTCTATTTAAAGCTCTCCACCTGCCAAAGGTTACACACTCTGATTGATTGAGATTTTTGAAAGTGCATCTAGGCCCTAAGTAATTTTGGTGATTAATGATTAACAATTATAGAGCTAATATTATATGTTGGAGAAGTATACACAGAGGTTATACAGGTTAAATCCATGAGATACATGTTTACATGTGATGGTGTACCCCTCAAAAGTGGATATATTGCAATAAGGCATCAAGACTAGTCTTTATTTGTAAATCTTAATTTATTGAGTCCTAGGGATGCCGTATTATAAAAAGGGATGCAATGGAGAAGCATATAAAGGTTACTAAGTGCTCAAAATAGGTATCTCAAAGTTTGTGTGAGTTTTCCATTCAAAATACACTCTATTCAGAACCTACAACATCAGAACATCTGACGAGGGTCGGAACATCCGATGGTGAAGCCAGCCTGTCAGTTTTCCACACCATCCAGTGAGTAGTCCATCGGAACATCCGACGCGGGACGGAACATCTGATGCGGGATTAACTGCAGCAACGGCTAGTTTTCGAGATTCCCTATTTAAAGCCTTCTCTAATACCTGCCAAACGGTTACTCACTCTGATTACATCCTGATTTGAGCCTAATTCATATTCTTCATCATCTCTCTCAAGAACCCTAGCCTTTGTCTCTCTCTTGTTCATCTTTGTGAAATTTAGATCTAGAGAGATCAAGGCACCCAAGTGCTCCACGAATTAGAGTCCAATTCTTGAGCACTTAGCGATTCCTATTTTCTTCATCGCATTTGTTACTCTTGGAGGCTTGAAGGGCTTCTAGACAGCTAGGTGTCACCAGTGAGTCATCGATCTTTGTGTGGCGTGCCTCCGGAGTTTGTGAAGGTGCGAATCTACCTCCGCAAGGAAAAAGATTCAACTAGTGATCGCCGGTGAGTGCTATGTGCTTCGCCGGGAGGAGATTAGGGTCTTGGTGATCCGGGTTTTGTGCCTTCCCTAACAGTGAGTAGGATCTCCCTTCAAAGATTCGAACATCGGTAAACAAAAATCGCTGTGTTTTCGTCTTGGTCTTGTTTTATCGTTTTTACTATTGGTGGTGGCCTGTTCTGAGTATTCTTGAATAGATCTAACCTTGGTTTTGCAAGAAAATAGTTTTTACTGCAGGTTTTCGACAAATCCAGAATACCCAAGATCGGAACATCCGACGCCGTCGGAACATCCGACCCAGATCAGAACATCCGACGCCGGGTTGCTGGACCAGGTCGAAACATCCGATCTGCATCGGAACATCCGACGGGCTGGTCACTGTTTGAGTTGTTTTAATTCTGCAATTTTGTTTTATTCGCCTATTCACCCCCTCTAGGCGGCATAGCGATCCTTTCAATTGGTATCAGAGCCTAACCTCCTGTTTTGAGCTTAACAGCTTGGAGTATCATGCCTAAGAATACAGACAATACCGAGATCGAGGCTTCAAGTGAAGAAAATAGGAAGGCTGCTATTCCTTATGTTTATCCTGATGCAACATCTTCATCTCATGTCTCTATTCCCACTGGGCGTGCGCCTTACTTTGATGGCATATACTATCCACAATGGAGACATAAGATGAAGATGTATCTAATGTTTATTCATCCTTCTATTTGGAGAATTGAAGAAACAAGTTTCAAACCCAAGAAACCGGAGAATCTCACTGCTGATGAGGAAAGAGACTCCTTCCGCAACTATCAAGCCATCAATACATTGTTTGGTGCTTTGAGCCCAAGTGAGTTTAACCGAGTTGACGGACTTGAAGAAGCCAAGACAATTTGGGACACCCTCAAGGTTGTTCACGAAGGCACATCAAGTGTGAGGGAAACCAAGATCGAGCTTATCAGTGGCAAGATAGGAAGGTTTATCCTAAAGGAAGGGAAAGACTACGAGACAATGTTTGATTGGCTCATGGTGTTGGTAAATGAGGCTAAGGGGCTTGGATGCAAGTCTCTCACTGATCATGAGGTGGTCAAGATTCTACTCCGGGCTATCACTCCAACCAATTGCCACTTGGTGCAAATGATCCGAGATAGAAACAACTATCACTCAATCACGTCGCATTAAGTACTTGAAAGAATCCTTAGTGATGAGTTGATGGATCAAGAGGATTCTAACATTAAAGAGATGGCTCAATCTACAAAGAAGAAGAGCATGGCTTTGAAGGCGAGCAAAGTGTCAAAGGCAAAGAATGATAGCTCAAATAGTGATAAAGAAGATGGGCAAATGAACATGGAAGAAATGTCATTTTTTGTTACAAGATTCAATAAATTACTCAAGAAGAATGGCTACAATAGCAAAGGCAAGAAGAACTCCGGCAAATCAAAATCTTCAAGAAGTTTAAGGAGAAAATGCTATGAATGTGGTGAAACCGGACACTTCATTGCCGAGTGCCCACACAAGAATGATAAGGACAAGGAAGAAAAGAAGAAAGAAAAGAGCTATAAGAAGGATAAGGAAAAGAGTAAGAGACACAAGAAGAGTTCAAGAGGTGAAGCTCACATTGGTGAGAAGTGAAAATCCGAATCCGACTCCGAATCCGATGATGAGAGTGTCGCATGTATTGGAATGGCTATTCCAAAAAGGACATCATATCAATTTGGTGAATTGACAAATGACGATGATGAACCTTCAATGTGCTTCATGACCAAGGGCCCTAAGGTATCATCAAGATCTTCTAAATCTCTAGTCAATTTTTATACTAACAACTCTAGTGATGATGAAGATGATATGAGCCATTCTAGCATGGTGAAGATGATGAGAATGTTTGATATGGGTAAGTTGACCGAGCTCATGGAGAGGGTTGAGCAATAAGAGGACCTTCTTGAGAAAGGAGAATACTTGTTCATCCTTGAAAAGGAGATAAACCTCCAGTTTTAGAGGGAACTTGCATTGGAAAAGAGGAGGGTTGAGGAGATGGCCAAAGAATTTTCTGAGGTCAAATTCAAAACAAACTCTCTTGATATCAATAACTCTTTACTTAAAGAAGAACTCATTTGTGCAAAGGAAACACATGAGACTATTAAAGTGAAGTTTGATGATCTTTTGAAGAGCACTTTTACTCTTTCAAATGCAACTTATGACTCACCTCCTTCCACGAGCAACGGGTGTGCAAGATGCTACAATGTCGATGTGAATGCTTGTGCAACAAACTTTGGCACTTTACAAGATCTTGCTAGTGAGAATGAGAAATTAAAGGGTCTACTTGAAGATGATATTCAAAGATCTTACAAGTCGAGTAAGGGTCTTGATGAGATACTAGACAGGAGAAGAGGAAATTTCAAGAAGGCCAGACTTGGCTATGTTCCACCGAAGGGTAAGAAAGCACATTGTCGACGGTTGAGATATCGATCTCAAGTCAACCAAGGTTCTTGAAGATGGAGATAGGAGACACGCCGAACAACCACGAACAACAGCGAACAGGAGACAGGGTTTTTATCCTGGTTCAGGCCTCTCGGGAGAGATAATAGCCCTACGTCCAACCTTTCTTTATATCAAAGAGAATTACAAGGTGGAACTCGACGAGATCAGCAGGTCTCGGCGAGTAGTATGCGAAATCTATCTGTCAGGTGCCCCCTAAACACCGTAAGGGCCCTGTTTATATAGTACGGAGCAAACCGACCTACCGAGGAATATCGGGCCGGGCTAACTACGAGATCGTAACGAACTCATACATGCCAAATACAACCTACGGTAGATAAGGTAATCTCCACGTCTTGGGGATCACGACTCCTATTCCAATCCGGGAAACCAACGTCCGGGTCTTCACGTAGTCGCGCAGAACTCTTGTTCGAGACGGACTCAAACAAGATCGCTTGGCCGTCACGCACCGTGCCAGCCAGGAGGCTGTTCGGCAAGGTGCACATGGGCCAGATAGAACCTTCCAGGGAACTGGGCCCTGGTAGGCTGTACGATTGGGCCGTCAGGGAGTGGGCCATGGCAATGGGCCGTATTTTTATCCCCGACACACATGTTGTGGTGACTCCGGTCACTAAGCCAATCTATTTCGTGAGAGAGCAAAGCTTAAATGCTCACATTTCTCACTCTACTTTAATGCCTCTTATATTCTTAAAAAAATAATTTTCGTAGTGTTTACTTATCATGTTGGATCAAAGCGTAATAATGCACCTTTGGTGAGATCCATTTGGGTCCCAAAGGCTCTTGTGACTTACCTCAAAGGACCCAATCAAATTTGGGTATCTAAGATCAAAACTTAAACTTTGTAGGAATATCTCTCCGGTGGCCCCGGTTGGGTACTCGACAGCGGTTGCACTCATCATATGACCGGAGAGAAGGGAATGTTCTCTCAAATTAATTGCTACAATGAACCAAGTGAGAGCATTACTTTTGGAGACGATAGTAAAGGTGATGCACTTGGTCTTGGTAAGATTGCAATTACTGAAAATATTTTTCTTACAAATGTCTTACTTGTGGATTCATTGAAATACAATCTATTATCGATACAACAATTTTATGCAACTGGTACCGATTGTATCTTCTCTTGTGATGGTGTGAATGTCGTTCGAATGAGTGATGGTTTAATAGCCTAAAAGGGTCATCGAAAGGGAAAGCTTTATCTTGTGAACTTTTCCACGGATAGACTTAGCCCTGGAATATGCCTACTGGCTAAATCTAGCATGGGTTGGCTTTGTCATCGCCGACTAGCCCATGTTGGTATGAGAAACCTCCACAAACTCTCGAAAGGGAATCACATCACTGAACTAACAAATGTGAAGTTTGAGAAAGACAGGCCTTATAGCGAATGTCAAGCGGGAAAGCAAGTTGGCGCACCCCATCCTTCGAAAGATGTGATGACGACGACAAGACCTCTACAACTACTACATATGGACCTCTTTGGACCGATTGCATATATAAGTATACGAGGTAATAAAGATGGTCTTGTTATTGTTGATGACTTTTCACGCTTCACGTGGGTATTCTTTTTGCATGATAAGACAGAGGCAAAAGGAATTTTAAAAAAGTTTATGAGAAGATCTCAAAACGAGTATTAAGTGAAGATTAAGAAGATTCGAAGTGACAATGGGAAGGAATTCAAAAACACCAATGTTGAAGAATATCTTGATGAGGAAGGCATCAAGCACGAATTCTAGACCCCCTACTCCCCCCAACGAAACGGAGTGGTCGAGAGGAAGAATCGAACTCTCATCGAGATAGTAAGAACTATGTTGAATGAGTACAAGGTTTCGGATATATATTGGGCGGAAGCTGTGAACACCGTATGTCACGCCATCAACCGACTCTATCTACACAAGTTACTGAATAAAACTTCGTATGAGCTCCTTACCGGTAACAAGCCAAATATTTCATACTTCAGAGTTTTTTGCAGTAACTGTTATATTTTGAATAAGAAATCCAGAAGCTCTATGTTTGCTCCTAAGGTTGACGAAGGTTTTTTGCTTGGTTATGAATCAAATGCTTACGCCTATCGAGTTTTCAACAATACCTCCGGTGTGTTTGAAATCTCGCGTGACGTAACATTTGATGAGATTAACGGCTCTCAAGTAGAGCAAGTTGATCAACATGTGCTATATCAAGAAGAACCACCATGTGAATCAATCAAGAAAATGTCTATCGGTGATGTAAAACCTCAAGAAGGCGTAGAAGACGATGATTCACTATCTTTGTCAACTCAAGTCGAACCGCCAACAATTGTTGAAGATGATGAAAATGACAAATCAAGTGAAGATGATGATGAAGATCCCAATCCACCGAATGCACATCCTAGAGTACGCCAAAGTATTCAACGAGATCATCCCGTCGAAATCATCATTGGTGATATAAACAAGAGAGTAACTATTAGATCTCGTCTTTCAAATTTTTGTGCATTTTACTCGTTTGTCTCCTCTATTGAGCCACTCAATATAGATCAAGCTATCAAGGATCCCAATTGGATTATTACCATGCAGGATGAGTTATATAACTTCACTAGAAATGAAATGTGGGAGTTGTGGAAGGACCGAAGTAAAATATCATTGGTACAAAATAGGTTGTCCGCAACAAACAAGATGAACACGGTGTAGTGACAAGAAACAAAGTATGATTGGTTGCACAAGGCTTCACGCAAATCGAAGGTTTGAATTGTGGCGAGACTTACGCTCCAGTAGCAAGAGTAGATGCTATTAGAATTTTAATTGCTTTTGCTACTCAGCATGGCTTTAAGTTGTGGCAAATGGATGTCAAGAGCGCTTTTCTTAACAGTCCACTTTCCGAGCTTGTCTACGTTGAGCAACCACCGAGCTTCGAAGATCCAAAATATCCAAATCATGTCTACAAACTCAATAAGGCGCTCAATGGGTTGAAACAAGCACCTCGTGCATGGTATGAGTGCCTAAAAAACTTTTTGGTGAGAAAAGGTTTTGAAATGGGTAAATCTGATCCTACACTATTTACTAAGCAAGTAGATGGTGATATCTTTGTCTGTCAAGTTTACGTTGATGATATTATATTTGGATCTACTAATAAGTGTTTTTGCGAGGAGTTTAGTAGTTTGATGACTAAACGCTATGAGATGTCAATGATGGGAGAGCTTAAATTCTTTCTTGGACTACAAGTGAAACAAATGAAGGAAGGAACTTTCATTAGCCAATAAAGTACGTGAAAGATATGCTTAATAAGTTTGAGATGAGCGATGCCAAGCCAATTAAGACTCCTATGCCAACAAATGGTCACCTTGATCTAAGTGTAAATGGTAAGGACATCGATCAAAAGGTATATCGTTCTATCATTGGTTCTTTTCTTTACCTTTGTGCATCTAGGTCTGATATTATGCTTAGTGTATGCATATGTGCAAGATTTCAAGCTGCACCCAAGGATTGCCACTTAGTGGCAGCCAAGAGAATAATAAGATATTTGATACACACTCCCAACTTTGACCTTTGGTATCCTAGAGGGTCAAAATTTGACCTAATCGGCTATTCAGATACGGATTATGCCGGTTGTAAAGTGGATAGGAAGAGTACCTCCGGTACTTGCCAATTCCTTGGAAGGTCGCTCGTTTCGTGGGCGTCCAAGAAACAACATTCTGTTGCCCTATCCACAGCCGAAGCTGAATATATTGCCGCGGGACGTTGTTGTGCCCAACTACTTTGGATGAGGCAAACCTTGAGAGATTATGGCCTTAACCTCAACCACATCTCACTTTTGTGCGACAATGAGAGTGCCATAAAAATAGCCAACAATTCTATTCAACACTCCCGTGCCAAACATACCGATATTCGCTTCCACTTCTTAAGAGACCATTCAATCAAAGGTGATATCGATATTACCCATGTGAGAACCGAAAATCAACTAACTGATATTTTCACCAAACCCCTTGATGAGAGAAAATTTTGTGAGTTGCGGAGTGAATTGAATATTTTTAACTCTCGGAATGTTGCTTGACTTATTGCACACATTGATTGGTGATTGAAAAGGTTTTTCTTTATCTTGTCATCTATTTTACAATAGCTATATAGGTTTATATATAAATGACTTGATTGATTTGGCTCTTCGGATATTCATATCCTATTTATTCACGGATGACCTTTGTTTGATTGATTGATATGCTTACGGGTCATTCCTGGGTAAATTCAATTCTTAGAACTCCCCACTATTCTCCTGGAGCGATCCTCATCTATGTTCAAGGAGTTTGGAGTCTAAAACTTTCATTTCCAGCAAGAGGGGGATCGGATGTTCCGGTCTGCGTCAGAACTTCCGATGTGGTACAGAGGCAGTCCCGTCGGATGTTCCGACCGACGTCGGAACTATCGATGCAGTTCAGCGAGGGGTCCGTCGGATGTTCCGTCGGATCTTTCGTCAGATGTTCCGACTCAGCCCAGTTTTTATCACCTATTTATCTTAACCGCGTGGGTCCCTAGCTGTTCCTTTTACCTCACCGTTTCTACCCTAAGTGATTCTGAGTCTCCTAACACTACCATTGATTCCTATACTCGAGACTTGTTTGGGATTCCTCCATCCGGTGGCAACGACAACGATGATGATGAAGTCACCGGGGGTGCTGGTGTTCAGGGTGGTGGTGATGGCAGCTCCAGCAGCAGCGATCCAGAGTGGATCGAGTAGTTCGCTTTCAGTTTCTTTCTTTTTGGCGTCTTGATGCCAAAGGGGAAGAGAAGTTATCATTTATCCTTTATCCATTCCTATCTTAGATTCCTATGTTTGAAACTTGAATGTTTAAGTGTGTGTGCAAAACTATGTTTTAAACTCGATGTTTTATGTGGTATGCTGTGGCTGTAAGACTTTAATTATCCTGTGATGATGATGTAATGGTGAATTACTACTTATTTAAGTTTTTCGTATTGTGTGATATATCCTGTCATACTGTATTTAGATTCAAATTTGCCAAGGATATAGGGGGAGCTCTTGTTGTTATTCTTGCCATAGTTTCAGGGGGAGCTTCCAACTATATTATTGTGCATAATTTCTTTGTGAGCTATAATTGTTGTCATCAATACACCAAATAGGGGGAGATTGAAAGTGCATCTAGGCCCTAAATAATTTTGGTGATTAATGATTAACAATTATAGAGATAATATTATCTGTTGGAGAAGTATACACAGAGGTTATACAGGTTACATCTATGAGATACATGTTTACATGTAATGGTGTACCCCTCAAAAGTGAATATATTGCAAGAAGGCATTAGCGCGCCATGGGGCTCGCCCGCACGCTGGGGCCTGGTCGCCCGCCTGACGTGTGGGGCCCCCGCCCGGCGCTTCAGGGGTTCGCCCGCACGCTGGGATCTGGTCGTCCGTCTGACGTGTGGGGCCCTCGCCCGGCGCTTGAGGGGCTCGCCCACACGCTGGGGGCCGGTCGCCCGCCTGACGTGTGAGGCCCTCGCCGCTTTTCCAGAACTCTTCATACCCTGATATTTATTATACCGACATATCCGATGTAGCGATGTGCTGATCACAGTGTACACATATTTATCATGGTTTCGGTTTCCGGTCACCTTTTCTTTTATGTTGGACCGAACTTTCTTAACCTAAATAAACCACCTTTTACCACATATCAGTTCAGCGGTAACTACAATCCTTTACAATCTTTTTATCGTCCAGCCGAATTGTCACAGTTAATTTTACATTCACGCTGCACATTCCACCATCACGGTCAGGCCATAGCAGAGATGTCTACCTTGGAGACTAAGGCCCTGTTCTATTGAGCTGGTCTGAACGGCTGAATAGCTGAACGGCTGAACTTCGAGAGCTTCTCGAGGTAGTCTCGAGATTCGGATCCATTTCGTTTAGCTTTCTTTTTAAAAGCGTTAAAACACACCTTAAAAACAGCGAAAAAGCAGACAAAAAAAACTCAAAAAATGTCTTTTCAAAACGTATATAAATTGTTAAGCCGTTAAGCTGAAAAGCTGAGCCTTAATGTCGCACTGCCGCATTGCACAGATGAATCGTCGCAGCTACGACTTCCAGGCTCCTAGATCGAGTGAGTCGCGAGGGGCGAGGGCGCGACCGAACGAGGCTGCAAGGGTGAGTTGCCGAGGACTCGAGGTATCCGTCTCCAAGATAATTTGTTTATTCCGTGGAGTTTTTCCTCTAAGATAGATATTGCTTCGAACAGTGTCGTGTCTGTAGTTGCTAAGCCAGCTTCTAGTCTTCAGCTACAGAACGTGTATCTACTGAATTTGTTATCTTGCATTTTTTTTTATCTAGATTTGATTTTCTTTTATAATCTAGACAAGTACAACATGCTGACACCGCGATCCACTGAAATATGTGTTGGCCAATGACAGATTGGATCGGGGATTCAATTGATCCCGATCTATCGATTGTATGTCGTGCACTCGATAAGTCCGCAAAGAGTCGATTGACCGATTTGATCTTGATTTTTTATGACGCCTATTGCCTAGTAAAGACACATCCTGGCTCTTGACTACCGTCATCCTCCTTCTCTAGTTACTACTTACCGGTTAATATAATTAGTGTCCGATTTATCATTTATCACACATTATACACACACACACACACACACACACACACACACTACATCTAGGTGTAGATTAGCTTATTCTACACCTGGACCAAACCATCCAAAAATGGGCTACCTGGTCTGTGGTCCACAGTATAAAATCAGCCCCAACCCAGCCCAGTTCTGGATTCAGATCCAACCGCCCCCCGTGCGTGCGTGCGTGCCTGCAGGCGGTTCCGCCGCCCCCTTCCGCCGGCGACCACGCGGCCGGCGCCGGGCGCGGAGGAGGTAGGAGGGCGCCGGGTCGCGGAGGAGGCCGGTGCGGGGCGCCAGGGCGTCGTAGATCGGAGGTGGCGTGGTGGAGGCAGGGTGCAGCCGGCGCCGGGCGCGGAGGAGCCGAGGCGGCGTCGATCCGGCGGCAGGGGCGACACGCCGACCGTGGACGTTGAGGAGGATGGCGGCGTCGGGACTGCGTCGGCAGTGGAGGCCGAGGGCGGCGCGGCCGTGGAGGTCGAGGGCATAGGCGGCGCTGGACGTGCATGAAGTCGTGGCCGGGGCGGCGCGCCGGGCGTGGCCGGGGCGGCACCGGGCGCGGACGGGCTGGCCGCCGACGGGGCCGGGGCGGCGCCGGACGACGAGGCGGCAGGGGCTGCGCTGATCTGGAAGGCGACGGGGAGGCGCGCCGGTCTGGAAGGCGGCAGGGAGGCGCCGGCGTTGATGAAGACGGGGGCGGCATCGGAGGAAACCACAAGAGCAGATTCGTCCCTCCCGAGCTCCTATGGCCACCTCGTTGTTGTCCACCACCATGTAGTGTGATTAAGACAGTAATTAATAGTAAAAATGTTGTTGATAAGTTTTGTGTTCATATTTATGTGTTTTTGTTTTTTACTTTGCATTATTAGAACCGTAATCACCTGTAATTGGTCGCCAACTATATTTGTATCCATGCTTATATTGGAGTTCGTGCTTACCACCTAGGACCACTTGCATCACAAATTGGTCCAATTTGCAAACACTTACTGCTCAACAATCTCCAAAACTTCCCCAAAGTTTTGTTATAGCCAACAGCATGTGTGGTTCAATTGACTTGTGCAAGTAGGCAATCCGCAACTTGAAAGAAGATCACACAGAGAGAGAGAGAGAGAGATGATTTCAAGTACTGCACCAACAATGTACTGTAGTAGTAGTGCTGTACTGTCTCTCCATGGATCAGATTTATCCAGCGCATCATATATCATGGACCCATGCATATGGTTAGATCAAATTGCTAAAGAAACGGCAAGTACAATGGTACTAGTTGCTGCAGAAACTTACAGTCGTGCAGTTAGTGTAATAATCTGCTGATGACTGTGTCCAGTAATGAATTGGTCCGAGCATCAAAATCATACAGCTTAGCAAATTTGGTTTGTGAGCGTGTATATGTCTGCCTCCTGTGACTATTTCATCCGTAGCCAGGGACCATTGGTTTGCGAGCGTGTCCTCGCGTTCTTCTTTTTCTTCCTCTTGCGGCGAAGCCTAGCTATCAGTGCCGGTGTACGTACATGCGCTGGTTTTGCAAAAGCACTACAATTGTTGCAAAACATAACTAAGGTCTAGTTCTCTTCAGCTTATCAGCTTAACAGTTTAACAGCTTAACAACTTATCTACGTTTTAAAAAGACGTATGCTTTGAGTTTTTTTGGTCTGTTTTTTCGCTGTTTTGAAGGTGGGTCCTAACACTTTAAAAAGCAAGTCAAACGAAATGGATCCGAATCTCGAGACTACCTCGAGAAGCTCTCGAAGTTCAGTCATTTTAGCTGTTCAGCCGTTCAATCGTTCGGATCAATTCAAAAGAACGGGACCTAAATATTTGACGCTGATCAGCGGATCACCCGATGCACATAACATCTATATATACGTACTTCAGAGTTCAGACTAGCTAGTTTTCAACTTGTGATCAGGACGTTGCTGAGTAATCTAGCTACGTACTATTGTCAATGTGTTACAATACATGTGTTTTTTTCAACAGGGGGAAATACCCCATTTCCATTTCATTAAAATGGAAACATGTTTACATGTGTTTTTATTACAATTCCTACTCTACTAGGCCACATGTCCTTTTTTTCCCCTACTTACAAATTCTTATTATCTACTGGGCCACATGCCCTTACTTTTTCCTGTCCACGACGAGAGCCCCATGCGACATTCTTTCTTTACGCATTCCTTGCTCCAGCTTCATGCTTGCGTTGCCTTCTGTTTCCTCGGTTGCTTTTCCTATCCATGACGAGCGCCCCGACTGCCACGTACTCCTTCCTTTTTCCGTGCTGCTTTTTTCTATCCACGAGTGTGCCCTCACGCTCTTGCTCCGCCCGCTCCTTTTCTTCTTTTTTGCTTTCGTGCGCAACACACCGGTCGGGGATCGAACCCCGACCGGTTGTGTCCAACTTCCTGGACACAACCAGCTGAGCAATGCTCACAAGAATACATGGGTTTTAACCCATGTATTATTAATTCCTATAGATCTCAAAGATCCAAATGTGAAAGGGAATAGCACCTATGTGAATGTTCAATTCTTGTTCAAAGTGTAGATTCTTTGCAATTTATTTTGCTCCCTATTTCCGGGGTTATGTACGAAGTAAGCCAAGTAATAAGTTAGTTGTCAAATCTAACTTACCAATTGGATGGTATCCTACTTTGGATAACCTCTTTCTGTGTTTTCTGTAATTACCGAGTTACATCTTTTGGAAAACGGAATGGGACTACGCTAGCTATTCTCTCTCTCTCTCTCTATAGGAAAACGGAATGGGACCCCATGAAGTTAGTGCTTCATTCCTTGTTGCCGTTGGATTTCATCAAGATTCGTGCACACAAAGTAAATAATGCACAATAATATTATCATTTGCCATATAAAGGTGTGAATGCAATAACTGCGCAATTAATTGTTTTCAAACAAGGTACGGAGCACATGCTCCATGGAGTCCCAAATACTTTTACTATATAGAATTATAGATATATGAATTATGAGTAGTTGATAGATAATTTTTAGGTATTTTATGAAAATTTTAATACATTAAATTTTAGCATGGGCCTTACCAAAATCCTGGCCGTGTTCACGACTTGTCGGGAAATTAAGCTTGAAACGTTGCATAAGAAACATTGAACATAGTGTTTTTTTTAAAAAAAATTTCGCGTAGGGATCTCAGAAGGCATCGATTTGGAATTTTGGATCATTTCACCTCTCTCTTTCTACATAGGACAAAGCAAAGTTTTGACTCAAAAAATGGACAAAGTAAAGTTTGACCAAAATGTGTGAGTATGGACACTTGTTCTCATGCATGACCGTAATATTTTTGGATAACCAAACCATGAACGATTGCTTTTCGCTTCACAAGCTCTTCACAAAAGCTTTCCGGGAACGCAAAGATTCAAAGAATAGTGTGAGGGGAAAATGAACATGTAATCAACAAAGAAGCCTGTACGCTCTGCCTAAATCTGGGACAAGCTCTGCGCGTCGCCAGCCTGCATGAGCAATCTGAGCCAGAAGCTGTCCATGTCGTCGTTGCTCAACGGCGGCGGCGAGCAGTCGTGAGCCCCGAAGGAGGCGCCGCCGCTCTCCATCCAGCTGCCGGAGCTGTCCACCGCCATCGCCAGCGTCTCCGACCAGAAGCTGTCGTCGATCTGGTGGAACTCCTCTCCCGAGCTGAAGCTGTCCGCGTTCTCGAACGACGAGGCCACCGAGTAGTCTGTGGCGGCCGACGTCGACAGGGACTGCTCCGGCGACGACACGGGCGCGGTCGTCGGCCCGTCGAGCGCACTCGTGGCCACGGCCACCGCCTCGGCCTCGGCCTTCTTGGCCTTGCGCTTGGGCGCACCGGCTGCTCCTTGTGCTTGCTGCTGCAGCCCGGATGCCGCCTTTGGCGCGACCCGCTTCTTGAGGTGCGTGTGCCAGACGTTCTTGATCTCGTTGTCCGTCCTCCCCGGCAACCTCGCCGCAATCGCAGACCACCTGAATCACACACACAAAAAAACAGTCGCTTAATTAGCGTTCTACTCCATGCTTTATATCGGGGGCGTGTTTCACATTGTTTTTGAAGCAGACGTGTTTCACATTGTTCTTGCAAGGATCAATCGGGTGTGTGATTTAAAGGCGGAATTGGGCAGTACCTGTTGCCGAGGAGGTCGTGGAGGTGGATGATGGCGTCCTCCTCCTCGCGGGTGAAGTTGCCGCGCTTGATGTCGGGGCGGAGGTAGTTGATCCAGCGGAGGCGGCAGCTCTTGCCGCAGCGCAGCAGGCCGGCCTCCCTCGGCAGCGCGCGCCAGTTGCTGTGGCCGTGCCGCTCGATGTGGGCGACAAGCACCCTGTCCTCCTCCGCCGTCCACGGGCCCCTCTTCAGCCCCATCTTCTCGCAGCACGGAGCCCTCCCCATTCGATCGCAAGCTCAGCTCAAGCTCAAACTCTCTCTTCTCTCCCTTCTTCTCCGACTCCGGCGAGGCCGCCGCCGCTCGCGCTCCTGAAGGACGTCGCTAGCTAGCTGTGCGGGTGTTGCGACTTGCGAGTGTGTTCGATGGAGCTGGAGGTGGCTGTGCTCGAGTCGTACGTGCTTGCTCGGTCGCGCTCGGCGGAGTGCGGCTGATGCTGGATTGCGAGGTGGCCGTGGCGCGGGGTATTTATGCTCCGCGCGCGGCCGCAGCGAAGGACGCCTCGCACGTGGTCAAATCGGGGAGCTTCGAGGAAGGGAGGCTACAGCACGAGCATGACGAAACGAGGGGGGCAATGGGAATAGCTCCCTGCTTCGCTCGCACACACCCCTCTCTCCCCCTCCCTCTCTCTCTCTCTCTCTATTCATCTTCTTTCTTTATTGTTTTGGATGGATGGAGTGGAGTGCATGTTACAACATGCTATTCATTTTCTTTCTTAATTTATTGCTAGCTGGTTTCAATGTTTTCGGTTTGTTTTATACGCTGGTTTGCAGGCTGTGAGGCATGGGCCTGTGTCGGTTCAAAGGTGTACGGTGTGAAGTATGACGTCAGGAGTAGAATGTCGGAATTTTTTTTACGGTTCTTGCGGATTTTTTGGTAGTATTTATATGATTTTTAAAATGATTTTCTTATATTTTAAACGTGCCTTGAGCCCTTGAGTATATGTTTCTAGCTGTGTGTTGCGGAAAGAGTCTGTACCATCCATGCATTTTAGTTTCGTAGAAAGCGAATGTGAAATTCACATCCTTAGCACACCGCAGAAGCATGAGAGAATCGCAACTGTTAAAATAACAATTATTTTCTCCAAAGTACAAAAAATTACCTTTGCCATTGGCCCATTCACATTTAGTTTTTTTTTTAATACAAATATTTTTCTATTCTAACTATACTTTCTTCAATAAAAGTTTTTCTTAATTATTGTCCCAAAAGAATTAATATCATCATTGATAATATAGGCACATTATTTTAAAAAATGTATCTTTAGTATAATCAGGTGGGATCTTATATTCTACATCCGTTTTGTGATTATTTGACCATCTCTAGTTCGATATATGGCGTCGATCCTAAACAAACTTTTGATAGGCAGCATGATGCTAATTTCCAAAAATATTAGTAGCTAGATAGTCAGATTCTCAATATAATACTTTAGAAAATTTTGGAATTAGTTTTATTGAACTATATATTCTCATCAAACCATGGAAGAATCATATAAAGGCCGGAAATTATCTTCTATTTGAGAAAGTTCAAAGCTACAACCTCCTATGTTATGATCGGTTGGTTGCTAGCTATTAGGCATAAACTTGTTTCTTTTTTGTTTTTGTTTTTCTGCTTATCTTAACATGACATCTGCTTATAATTTCACTTTTGTTAAGCTTTGTAATAAACGTTTGTAATAACAAAGATACTAAAAGATCGGGATTACTCACTGATTAATCGGGTATAATCCCTAGTCGGAGGTGATCCGATGTGATTTTACTCCTAGTCGGCCACTAATCGTTCAACCCGATTAATGGGTCAATTAATCCCGCTTAAACCCAATTAACACCGAGTAACACTAGTCAATCCAAACTAAAATTGTGTCCCCGCAAATAAAAAAGGCATATCGGTTTGAGGAGACTTTGTCGCCGTCCATTGTGTCATTATTGTCGTTGATTGGGTACTAGGGAGGACAACGCTTGCTCCCTACCTCTCTCTGCTTCTCACTTCACTGAAGGTAACGACCACCTTTTCCCCTCGCTCTTAGTGGTCATCTACTCTCTGCCTGCGACTACTGCTCCAACGAGGGTAATCGTACACCTCTCCAGCTCGCTTTGTTCCCATCCTCTGGGCGTGCTTGACTGCATCTCCCTTGCTCTACTTAGCCCAAGCACTATGGCCCATAAGGGGATGAGAAACCAGTGGTTTTTTTAGGCAAAAGTGGAGAAATTGTGAATTTAATGAGGTGGAAAAAATGCTAAATGTCTAAAATCCACCGATTAATGATCACCAATTAATTTCTAATTAATCCCAAGTAATCTGGTTAATTTCTAGTTCCTAACTCACTGTTCGATTACTGATTCATAATTTCTTAAACTTTGTTAATGACTGTATATATCTCTAATCGGTACGAAGGTTAGAAGGTGCTCGCTTATCTAAAGGATTATCTATTGGCGAAGCTTGGTCGAAATACCAAGAAGAGCAAACTGCTATAATTAAGATAGGGACCAACTATTTGACAGGCGCCTGCAATAAACGTTTTTGTGCAGGCGCCTGTCAAAATCCACAATTTGCAGGCGCTGTCAAAAATTCCAATATCGCAAAATATTTTTTCCAATAAATGAAAATATGGAAAAACAGTAGAAATTTTGTGGAATTTTTTGCGACTGCACGATTTCGTAAATTATACAACCAAAAAATCTCTCGACGTGAAAAATAGAAAAAAATAAGATTTATAATAAATAGAAAACAAAATAATCTATAATAAACGGAAAACAAAATAAATCTATAATAGATCAGACCTCGCGCAAAAAATTCCACTATCACAAAACATTTTTTCCAATAAATAAAAATATGAAAAAACAGTAGAAATTTAGTGGAATTTTCACTAATTGAGTGCTAATTAAATAAAAAAAAGCAAAAAATAATAAAAATAGAAAAATATTTTAAATGGGTCGATTAGGATTTTAGAAGAATTATGAAATTTTTCTACGCAATTTGGACTCCATATGAAATAGATATGAAAAAGAGAAATTTAAATAGAAAACATATAAACCTACAACTACCAGCCTGATGCGATATATGGCTGCAGCGCATGGACAGCAGGCGCCTGCGCGATTTGGCTAGGCGCAGGCGCATGCCAAATAGCAAAGCCGATTAAGATAATGCTAAATAATCCTAATAAAAACAATGCAAGCGAAAATTTCGTGCAGCTAACTTTTTGATCCGCCTGCATGCTAATTGTCCACGCAATGGACTGCGCACTTTATTAGCTGATTGGCTACGACTATATTTAAATTATATTCTTCCTCCTCCTTTTTTTGCCGGGAGCCCATTTCTTGTGAACATGAGTACCGACAGTTGTAAGGGACAAGGATGGCGCTAGGGTTTGAATTGCTTAATTAGCTTGTATTTCGCGATGAGCACTGCGGTTAACACTCGTAGCACTATGGTTAGCGTATTTCCTAAATACGTCCTATTCGAGCAGTGCCAGAGGAACTACGTCCATTCGAGCATCTCTATTTCGATATATGATAGCAATCCTAAACTAACTTTTGATAGGAAGCATGGTGTGCATACTAATTTCCAAAATACTACTCTCTCCATTTCAAATTGTAGTTCACTGTTGACTTTTAAACACGTCTTTTGACCATTCGTCTTATTCAAAAAATTAGTGCAAACATACAAAAATATAAGTCATGCTTAAAGTATGTTTAATGATAAAACAAATCACAACAAAATAAATAATATTTACATATATTTTTGAATAAGATGAATGGTCAAATAGAATTTCCAAAAGTCAATAGTGAATTACAATTTGGAATGGAGGGAGTAGTATCTAGGTAGCCAAAATATCCATTAAATCATCTTTTATGTGAGGATACTCAAAGGTATAACATCATTAGGGTGTTAAGGTCGTCTGGTTGTTATGAGACAAAAACTTATTTCTTTTTCGACCGTCTTCTTTATTTGTTTGCCTTAGTGTTACAATTGTTTGCTATTTCGTTTTGGTCTTAAGCTTTGTTGCAAGAGTCTGTAATGGTTGGATACATGCACCATGCGTAGGAAGAAAGTTATAATTCCATTATGTTAAAATCATTCAAAGGTGTCAAAGGTGTCCAAAAGGCAAAGTGCTATAAGATAACGCTAAATACTCCCTCCGTTTTTTTGTTTGACACCTTTGACTTTTGGACACGTATTTTACCATTCGTCTTATTAAAAAATTCAGTACAAACATAAAAAAAATATAAGTCATGTTTGAAGTACCTTTAATGATAAAACAAATCACAACAAAATAAATGATATTTACATAGTTTTTTGAATAAGACAAATGGTTAAAGGCGTGTTTAAAAGTCAAAAGCGTAAAAAAAGGAGGGAGTAATAAATATTCCGAATGAAAACAATGCAAGCGAAATGTTTGATGCCCCCCCTAACCTTTTGATCCTCCTGCCAAATGTCCACGCATTGGACGGCGTTGTTTATTAGCCGATTTGCTACGCACAACATATTCAAATT
The DNA here is from genome assembly GCA_005191435.1 of Raddia distichophylla. Lineage (NCBI taxonomy): Eukaryota > Viridiplantae > Streptophyta > Magnoliopsida > Poales > Poaceae > Raddia > Raddia distichophylla. The sequence goes on along the minus strand of SPJY01012519.1, from coordinate 1,732,799 downwards.
AATTTCTTCCTCTTCTTTGCTGGGAGCCTGGGAGCCTATTTCTTGTGAAGATGAGTACCGACACTTGTAAGGACATCGATGACGCTATGGGTTGAATTGCTTAGCGTATTTCCAGACGAGCACTGTATGGTTAACACTTAACACTATCTAAGGCCCAGTTCTTTTCAGCTTAACGACTTAACAGCTTAACGACTTATCAAAGTTTTAAAAAGACATATGCTTTGAGTTTTTTTAGTCCATTTTTTCGCTGTTTTGAAGGTGGGTTCTAACGCTTTAAAAAGCAAGTCAAATAAAATGGATTTGAATCTCGATAATATCTCGAGAAGTGCTTGAAGTTTAATCATTTCAACCGTTTAGCTATTCAGTCGTTAAGATCAGCTCAAAAGATCATGGCCTAAGAGCATCCCCAGGAGACCCCCAATCAACACCCCCCCAATCGCTACAGTAACTGAGATTTTCCTGCCCAGTGCGTAGGGGCGTCTCTGCCCTGCTGCTTCCCAGCCGGCTCAGTTCAAAAAAAATTGAAGTACGGGCTCATTTGATGAGGGAGCTGAGGATGCTCTAACTATGGGGCTATGTCAATACCTGGGAACTTTAGACCATTTCTGCACGTTTTCCTTTTTGAGGGGGACTAACTAACGAATGGCGTAGTTGACTCATTGACATAATCGACCAGTTCAGCAGAGCTAGATTGAAAGCGCTGTTAACTTTAATTTAACACTGCTTTCTCGAGCTTTCGGATGCAAAGCTTCCCAGACGACTAAAATAAAATTAACTAACGTATACGAAGATAAAACTGATTAACGTACACGAAAATAAAGCTGTTCCATTTATTTTAGTTTCTCCCTTGGGGAGAACCAGATTGGCACAAGGCGTATACGAAGATAAAACTACAATATTGAAGTATACGAAGCCAAATAGTAGTTGAAACTCGAAACCACCTTTCGACCCATGGATGCAGGAGTAAACGGGACTACTGCACAACTCAAATAAAAGCAAGGCATAACAGGAAAAAAAAACTCAGCATTACAGAATTACACAAAGGAACTCGAAATTACACAGTTTGCATAATTCAAAGAACATGAAAGAGCAGAAATAAAAGAAAAGAGGCTGCCTTTCTTGTTCTACCCGATGAAAGGAGAAAAGCTAAGACCAACTCTGGACCAGAACCGGGGGAAGAAAAACAAGAGGGCAGCTGCAACCGCAGCAATCATTTAAGCTGAGACCAGTTCAAAGATTCCAAGCTTTTCCTTTGTTTCAGAATCACAACAAAAGCAATCAAATGCTACTTTACTGTTAATAAAGAAGCAGGAAAGCTGCTCGAGGGCAATCCATTGCAGATGCCGAAAACTGAAAAGCCGCTTCCTTTGGCCCATCCCCCCGCAAACTCTCTTTCCTCTCTCGAGGAAAAGAAAACAGAAGAACCTCGCGGGTAAGGCCATGGCGGCCACGCCATTGCTCACCAGATGAAACTGTATGGATCAAGAACTCAAAAAACCACAAGCGGTAATTCCACAACCCATCTCCAAAATCAATCTTTGGTGCCCCTAACCACATTATCTAAAAAAACCTCTCGTATAACTTCGTATAATGTATGCTATACTTTTTGAATAAGATGAATGGTCAAATAGAATTTCCAAAAGTCAATAGTGAACTACAATTTGGAACGGAGGGAGTAGTATCTAGGTAGCCAAAATATCCATTAAATCATCTTTTATGTGAGGATACTCAAAGGTATAACATCATTAGGGTGTTAAGGTCGTCTGGTTGTTATGAGACAAAAACTTATTTCTTTTTCGACCGTCTTCTTTATTTGTTTGCCTTAGTGTTACAATTGTTTGCTATTTCGTTTTGGTCTTAAGCTTTGTTGCAAGAGTCTGTAATGGTTGGATACATGCACCATGCGTAGGAAGAAAGTTATAATTCTATTATGTTAAAATCATTCAAGGGGAGAAAAGTGCTATAAGATAATTAATGCTAAGGTCTTGTTCTTTTCAGCGTATCGCTGCGTTGGTGTATTACTGTAGCAAATTTGAGAGCTCTAAAAAAGAGGTCTAAAGATTATAAAAAATAATTAAAAATAGTTTTATAATTTTTGGAAGGACTACTAAAAGCCACGAAAAAATCGTTACAAATTATCACAACATATAGGCTGTATAAAATAACAAAATTTGCTACAGTAATACGCAACGGTACTATACGCTGAAAATAACAAGGCCTAAATACTCCCTCCATTTTTTTTATTTGACACCTTTGACTTTTGGACACGTATTTTACCATTCGTCTTATTCAAAAATTTAGTACAAACATAAAAAATATAAGTCATGTTTAAAGTACCTTTAATGAAAAAACAAATCACAACAAAATAAATGATATTTACATTTTTTTTTAATAAGACAAATGGATAAAGGTGTGTTTAAAAGTCAAAACACTGGTGGATCCACCGGGTTGCCAGGGTGGTCCACGGACCACCCTAGGATCCGCAACCTGGCCCATTAATTACCCCCACCCGGGCCACACGGTCATGCTGAAAAAGGGCACATCGATCCATATTGTTGTGTTTGTAGAATTGTTAAAATCGATCTCAATCCCTAAGAAAAGAAAGGAGGAAGGCAAGGAGCAGCAGGCAACATCGGCCAAGGGCTAAGCCACTAATATTAAGATTTCTAGCCTCGTTTGTGTTTGATGAATGCATTTATATTGTCGATTAGGTCGAGAGTAGCTAGAACGAGGAACAATGGTGGTAATATGCCTATAACGGGTTCTCTAAATTTTTGGGAGTTATCCATCAAGAATTGGACCTCGGCTATACTACAGAAGTTGTAGGTCTTGTTTTTATCTTTTCATAGAGTGCAAGAACGCAAAAAAAAAAAAGAATATGCAGGCTGAAAATTATGGTTTTTTCCGTCTTGTTGTCCAAACTAGGTTGTAGGTACAACTTACATCTTAGGTTTCATATATGTTCTTTGAGTTTCAGTGCTTGGTCCTACAACGGAAAAGTTTGACGACGCCATTAGTTTTCCATAGAGTTCTAGAACACGTGAATTGGATCTATGTTTTATACGTTGTGGCCATTTAAGTGAAGTTATCAAGGTGTCAACAACGTTAAGTTGGACCACCCTAACCTAAAATCCTAGATCCGCCACTGAGTCAAAAGCGTAAAAAAACGGAGGGAGTAATAAATAGACCGAATGAAAACAATGCAAGCGAAATGTTTGATGCCGCCCCTAACTTTTTTATCCTCCTGCCAATTGTCCACGCATTGGACTGCGTTGTTTATTAGCCGATTTGCTACGCACAACATATTCAAATTAATTTCTTCCTCCTCTTCTTTGCTGGGAGCCTGGGAGCCCATTTCTTGTGAAGATGAGTAGCGACACTTGTAAGGATGACGCTAGGGTTTGAATTGCTTAGCGTATTTCAAGACGAGCACTGTATGGTTAACACTATCTAACTATGGGGCCATGTCAATAACCTGGGAACTTTAGACCATTTCTGCACGTTTTCCTTTTTGAGGGGGACTAACTAACGAATGGCGTAGTTGACTCATTGACATAATCGACCAGTTCAGCAGAGCTAGATTGAAAGCGCTGTTAACTTTAATTTAACACTGCTTTCTCGAGCTTTCGGATGCAAAGCTTCCCAGACGACTAAAATAAAATTAACTAACGTATACGAAGATAAAACTGATTAACGTACACGAAAATAAAGCTGTTCCATTTATTTTAGTTTCTCCCTTGGGGAGAACCAGATTGGCACAAGGCGTATACGAAGATAAAACTACAATATTGAAGTATACGAAGCCAGGTGCACGGTGCACCTCATCTTTATATCTTTCATGAACTCTGCACGTATGTGTGACTTATCTTTCTAAATGGATTCAGTCATCATCAGTGTGGCCGCAAGTTCAAACGACTTTTCGCTTTGGGGACTTTGTGATCATCAAGAGGAAATTTTAGACAGGGTCGATTCAATCAAGTTGGGCTTTAATAATTTTTTTCCCCTTTGGATCATCGAGCTGATTTGGTCTCTGCGGCAGTAGCGAATCGGTGCGCTTTGCTTGTGGCACGCCGTCGAGGCGTGAGTGAACACTTGAATTCAACCAGGAGACAGTGAGAGGCAATGGGCAATATGGCATGCACCCAGCTAGTTTTGCGGCTTTCTTTAATTGATTAAAAGATAAACAAATTGGACCGACGAGTGTATATCAGTATGTCGAGTTGTCGACACAAGCTTCTCTGATTAATTATCTCGTAGACGCTCTCGATCGACGTTACGTACGGCTGTTTAAGGTATACAAAAAGGGCGGTAGGAGATATATGCACGAGCACAGCACCTTTACATGTGTTATATCGTTAGAGCATCTTCAATGGTGTTAGCTATAAGAAAATGACATGTTACTAAAAGATAGCATATAGACAATATCTCCAATGGTGCTAGCTATAGTATTGTCTCTATAATTAATTTGGGTCCACATGTAATAGTGTGTGTCCACCTTATAATCCGCTAGAGACTGTCTCTTGGTTAAGAGCTAGTCTCTATCTCTCTCTTCTTCTTCTGTCCTCCACATAAACAAAAAACTGATGTGAAGCCCTTATAGCCAGCTGATGTGGTCCCATTGGAGATGCTCTTAGGGCTCCATGTATGTCTGCGGCCGTTAGATTCGCATAGAGATTCATACTCAAAACCACCCACAACCCTCACATGGTATTTAATCGTTAGGGCCCACTTGGATGTTCTCCTTCATCAGGGAAAGAGGTGCCCGAATCTAGTGGCTCAAAATCATCGCCATCACCCTTCTTTTGATGGCGGCGATTTGTTCGGCTGCTATTGGGGCATGGACTCACGACCCTATTTTATTATCTAATCTATTTGTCTAATATAATTTTTTGGGAAAACATTTTACGTTACTCACCGTCGGCTCAGTTTTGTGAATCCTGGCCAACGAGGTCATCATATAGATCAGAAATACCAGCTAATTTTTATTATAGTCGTCTGTTGATGAAGTCACCTTTGATCTTAACAAAAGTCACACTTGAAACCAGATCAATTCATTCACGAAATATTTAGAGAAAGTTAATTATACGAGTCTAGGGCAGCACGTATACAATGGCTTTTTACATTGCTTGTATTTCCTGTTTTCTTATTCTTCTTTTCTTTCCTTTTTTTCGGGCTTGCGCGTTGCTTATATCTTTTAAGTAATAATATATAACGAGCAAGGTGACCCGCGCATTTGCGCGGCTAGATTTGTGTTAAGATATAGATAATATATCATATTAGATATAGAGTTTATCTCTAATATATATTTAGCTTTAGTACTTTGTTATAGAGGTCAATATTGACCGCTAGATTTACATAATAATATCCATATTTAACGATGTAGATTTTTTTTCTATGGTTAATGTGAGAATTATACTATTTTTCTATTAACGTGGGAATTTATATGATTTTAGGATTAATGTGGTGGCTCCGTTTAACTCTGTTTTATATAGATAGTAGATAGATAGATAGATTATAGAAAGTCTCTGCAGCCATTAACCCCCAAAAAATAGCAAGCATGCATGGGTGAGGCTTTCATTTTTATAATAAGGACACTGAAAATTAATTGTAGCCTTTTATTTTTTTCTCCAATTAACATGATAATTTCCGGCCTAACCAAGCACACCCTCGTCCTCTCGAGTGATTATGATGAAAAGAAGAGAAGAATATATCAAAATTTCCTTCTACTATGACCCAACTATATAGCGTTGAGGGTGTAGATAGTGTTGGAAAACCATGTGGCCCATGAAGGGCCTATGTAGGCTCCTTGCTGAATATGGAAAAGACCATGAAGATTTCTTATCTTGCAAGTCGGTGGATGCTATAAAAGAAGAAGGGATCCCTCCTTATTGTGTGCCCCTAAAAAAATAATGAAGTGTTGTTCCACCCTACAACTTTGTCTTCCAATTCTTTACCTTTAGATCTATTAGGTAAGTCAGAACTAAACCCTGTAGCGAGGTTGTGTAATAGATAGAAAAGGATTGTTGAGACATAAGACAATCAATATCTAAGATTAGTATCAATGCAAACTCTAAAATATGCTCGCCCCCTTGTTATTATTGTATCCACACAAGAAGTGGGTAAAAAAGGGAAGATCTTGACGTATAGAATTTAAGCTTACTCTACTGAGGAGCACTCAGTGGGCCGGGTTTTGGCTGACGTGTCGCATAAAGCGACCACCGCTAGACCGACTTCGCCTCGGTCCACCTGCACATTGCACATACCAGAAATCATCACCGTTGTGAGAATGACACTTTTGCATTCCCCATGGATTGTGATTGCTAACAAACATTGAATAATGAAATTGAAACTCTCAAAGAGCAAAGCATATGAATAATGAAAGGAAGCTTTTGAAGTACAAGCTACTTGAAGCACTAGAAGAGCAAATCTTAAATAACTGCAAATTAATATCTAATATTAGTATTGATACAAACTCTAAATGTCCATACTAAATTTCATTAAATCTACAACTTTTGATTTATTTCCATTAAAAATTGAAGGTGTAGACTTTTTTTCCTCGATTAATGCGAAAATTTCTGGTATTTTAATATTAATGTGAGGATTTCTAATATTTTAGAATTAACCTTGAACATGTTTTTTTATTATATACTCCCTTCGTATCATAAAAACTTAATGTTTTGAATAGCGATATAATATTCAAAATGCAGCTTTGACCATTAATTATCATTGCAATTTATTTATAAAATCCATAAAAAATCCAATATTATGGAAGCAGTTTTATATGTTGATTTTCATATACTCGCCCAAATGTTTATAATTTTTACATACATAAAGTTTTAAAACTTTGACATAGAGCACATATCTAAAATGTTTTTTTATATGGAGGGAGTAGCATATAGATAGATTAAAGGAATTAAATCCTTGGACTATAGCGACCAAATAAGAAATTTCGCTAACTGGTACCACCTCGATTTCTTACCCATCAACGTGTTTGGCAATGGATGGAGGAGGAGAAAATGAGTGGAAAGTATGTGAAAAAAAAACTCACCTGAAATCCCTAGGTAAGTAACTTGGAAAATGCTTGGCGCCGGAGGTCCGGTGTGTCCGGCCGCGCGCGCGGGGTGCGCGAACACGCAGGGAAGGTACTGTGCCGGCATGCAGGGTGGGGCTCATAATATTTTTTCTTTTGGTGACCATAAAATTTGATTGGGTGCTCTAATCAACAAATCGTTTGCACCAACGTGTTCCTCGTATTTTTACTAACAAAACAAGATATATGTTGCCATATAACTCTTCAAACTTATATGGTGAAACTTGGGTTTCGCCTACTGAAACTTGGGTTTCGCTCGCCTAGTAAAACTTGGGTTTCATACTCGCTAAACCTTGCCAAGCTGTCAAGTTTCATCAGGTTTCATCCAAGTTTTTTCAAGTTTCATCAGGTCAATTCAAGTTTCATCAAGTTTCAACAAGTTTCATCAGGTTACATCGAAGTTTCATTCAAGTTTCATCAGATTTCATCAGCACATGACCAAGTTTCATCAGCACACAACAAAGTTTCGCTAGTAGTAGGTGTAAGTTTCATAAGTGCCTTCTCCTAGGTTAACATCAAAAAAAAATAAAAAAAAGCAAAAAAATTTAAAAAATTAAAAGTATTTAGAATGGGTTGCTCTTGATTTTACAAGAATTATGAAATTTATTTTACACATTTTGAACACTGTTTGAATTTTATACAAAAATCAAAAGTTTAATTGAGAAATTGATGAACTGCAACGACTAACAACGAGGGAGCGCGTGCTGCGTTGGATCCGCGCGGCGCCGACGACCGAACGGCCTAGGCTGGTCCAGACCGCGCGTCAGACGTCGGACGTCTGGCGCTCGCGAGGTCGCGCTGCGGCCCTCCTCTCCGGATTCCATGCCGGCGCCCTCCTCTCTCGACTCCAGCGGCAGCGGCACAGGCGCGGCGGGGCACGCAAATCTGCTTGGGCGGTGCGGGCACGACGGCGGCGTCTCCGGCGTAGACGGCGTCTCCGACGCGGCGGCACAGGCACGAGCCGCACGACGGCAAGAGGGGAGGAGATGCGCTGATGTAGGTGCATCAGTGGGCCAGCTCGCCTCGGGAGCCTTGCTATCGCCGGGCGATATCTGTATCGCTAGCGCTTGTCCTCAGCCGTCCCTCTCTCCTCTAGCTCATCCAAAAATTCTAGGTGGAGGCCTTATAGCTAGCTGACCTGTCTCCATTGGAGATGCTCCTAGGACCGAGTTCGCATGGAAGTTGATAGTAGCGCGCATCATCTGCCGTAACGGCGAAGTGCCGTTTTACCACTAACATGCGGGGTCCACGTGAGCCCCACTACCCTCTGGGCTCACGTGCAGTGCCTTAACGGCACTCTACCGTTAAGTATACAAGGCAAATGATCTAGAGGCAGTTGATAGGGGTGCGAAGTTGATAGGACGATTCATGCTTGAAACACAGTGAAATGGAATGGGTCCTGTATTTTTTGGCCAACATTGGCCTAATTAAATGCTACTATTTTTCTATGAATCTTAACTAATTAAAAGTGTTAGAGCACCTTCGGCGGACCCTTTGTAACAACTGGGATCTTTATTTTGCCAAAATTTCACAAATTTTGATAATTTCAATCTAGAAAGAAATTTTAAATCACCTCCCGAAATTTTGAAATTCAACAAATTTTATGAAATTTTATACTAAAATATAAAAAAGAAGTTATACCATCCTTGTTTTTAGACCATATGGTAGCTTAGTGGATAGTGCATGGTGGATTGCTATTTCGGGACCACATGTTTGACTTCTTGGTTTGCTATTTTTCATATATTTCTACTTAAAATTAAAATATCAATTTTTCTTTCATCGAAATTTCACTAGAATTTTACGAATTTCAGTAATTTCGGTGCAGATTGAAATTTTTAGGTTTCTAAAATTTAAATGACAATATAATACTATGTCAGATATAGAGGGATCTGAGAAAAAAAAATCTTTTAGAGTGTACGTAAATTGTGAAAGAATTTAAATAAATAAATAAATAGCACGACGATAATAGTATTTCAAAAAAAAATAGAAAAGCTGTTGATGATCATAGCGGGAGTAGAGTTGCAGCATGAGCTAAGATGAAAGCAACCACTTTTAATACGTGAACACATCTATGGTACGAAACAATCAAGCATTTCGATCGAAAATACAAAAATTTAAACGGACGAATGGCTTTCAAATTGACTGAGCACCGGGAAGAAGTTTCTCCCGCGCGCACGGCCGCGCACATGCCGCGGTGTGCATAGATTGACCAACGTCCATGCTGTGTGCCGCTCTGAACGGTCGAAGTGTCAACGGGCGTCACACATGATCTACTGACGTACGACGCTTCGAAACAGGTGTGAGACTGCCGCCAACGAAGTGTCATGTTCATACTCTTTTAGCCGTCGATCCATCGGTTGTACGTGGTGAAGACTGGAGACGTTTCTGTCGTTGCCGATGTACATATCGCTGTCTCTTGCGACGCCTTGCCGGCTACTTGCGCCGCTTGTTAGAAGGAAATGTCTAGTTCGATTGACTGCATATATGCCCATATATCTACGTGTGACTGAGGGAAATATCCCTTGTTTTTAAATTAAAACTATAAAAGTTATAGCTGGAAATTTGTCACTTTTCTACAAACCAAACAATACACGTAGTATTTTGTAGTTATTGTTATGGGGTTTTAAATGATTCTCAGGGTCGTGCCTGGGGTGGGGTGGGCATAGACCTGTTCATGGACGGCCCGGCCCGGCGAGCCCGGCCCGGCCAGGCCCGAAAAAGCCCGGTTCATTGGGCTGGTCTCGGGCCTCGGTCTGAAGCCCGGCCGCCTGGCCAGGCCAGGCTCGGGCCCGAGAAAATTGTGCTGTAAGACGTGGCGGGGTCGGGCTTCAGGCCGGGCTTTCGGGCTTCGGGCCGGGTTCGAGCCCGAAACAGAAGCCCGGAGCGTCGGGCCGGACCGGGCTCGGGCTTGGTCCCACGGGACCGGGCTTTTCCAAGCCCGGCCCGAAACCCGGCCCGGCCCAGCAGATGATCAGGCCTAGGTGGGCTTAGGGTTTAGGGGTTTAGGGCAGATGATCAGGCCTAGCTAGGTGGACACCACCGTGGGCAGTGCAAGCGCCCCGGGCCCCCAAGCCCGAGGGCCCCACCTCTAAGGCCAACGCTACACATATGGCCTAATCCCAGTCTCCGACGATTAGTGAACGTGATTTACGGCCATATGGCCTGCCCTATTGATTCCAACGCTGTGATTGTCATTACTGATTCGTGAGTGGTGAGCCCGAGTGTCCAACGCGAGGGTATGATTTTTTAAGCTCCGCGAAGCGAGCCGGTGATCCGTTCCACACGAACACGCTGCGGTGAATGCTGCTATCATGGCGGCCTCGACCACTGGAGACCTGGGCTGCGCTTTGGTGGATGATGAAGATGACACGTTTTCCTCGTTCCTCTACTTCCTGATCAATGACGACTGCTTCGGTGAGAGTTGAGACAATGAGTAACTATTTTTGTCTTTTATTATCAGATTATGGAACGGGTAATAGAGATTACTGTCGACGGTTAGGATATTGACCCAAGTCAACTAAGGTTCTTTAAGAGGAAGATAGGAGACACACCAAACAAGACGAACAACAACGAACAGGGAGACAGGGGTTTTTATCCTGGTTCAGGCCTCTCGAGAGAGATAATAGCCCTACGTCCAGCCTTTCTTATATATCAAAGATGATTACAAGAGGTGGCTCGACGAGACAAACAAGTCTCTTTATAATGGCACAGAGCAGATTTCCGGTTAAGTAATGGCAAATTTCAGAACCGGTCACTTTGTAATGGCATATATCAAATTTTCCCTTATTTTTATGGGGTTTTAAATGATTCTCAGGGTCGTGCCTAGGGTGGGGCAGGTAGGGCAAGCGCCCCGGGCTCCCAAGCCTAGGGGCCCCACCCCTAAGGCCAACGCTACACATATGGCCATATGGCCTAATCCCAGTCTCCAGCGATTAGCAAACGTGATTTACGGCCATATGGACTGCCCTGTTGATTCTAGCGCCGTGATTTATTGTCATTATTGATTCGTGAGCAGTGAGCCCGAGTGTCCAACGCGAGGGTTTTGATATTTTAAGCTCCTCGAAGCGAGTCGGCGATCCGTTCCACACTAACACGTCGCGACGAATGTTGCTGTCGTAGCGGCCTCAACGGCTCGAGACTTGGGCTGCGTTTTGATGGACAATGATGACGACACGTCTTCCTCGTTACTCGACTCCCTGATCAACGACGACTGCTTCGGTGAGAGTTGAGACGATGAATAACTATTTTTTTCTTTTATTATCAGATTATGGAACAGATAATAGAGATTACCATACTCCTTTTATAATCATTATTTTATTATTTTATTCATTGATTGTAGAACGTTGTCGACATCATGGCACTAAGAAAAATATGCATCTGGTAGAAAACATTTCTAACATGATCTCTACAAAATGTTTAAGGTAAAAAATCTTACTTTTATACCTTTATTTTTTTATTGATAACAATTTTTATAATACCTTGAACCGTGTCTTTCTGTTGATATATAGTGGTATAAAAAATTTCATAGGCCTCCGTTTATAATTTTACTCCGGGCCCTCAAAAGCTTAGGAACGGCCCTGATGATTCTTTCAAGAGTTTTTAAAACATTTTTTATATTTGTTTTTAACTCTTTAAGGCTCAATGATAAAAAATGGCTACAAAATACTACGTGCATTGTTTTTAAAATAATAACGTAGGGCCGCACCATGGAAATCTGCCGCCGGTGACCACGATGGCTAGCTCAAGCCATCGCGTCAACTCGATTTGCCGCATCGGGGATGCGCTGAGCTGCACCGAGCGCATGCGGCCGCTGTCGTGGCTCCTCCGGCGTCATCCTGATCTACGCCATGGCGGGGTAGTTTGTCGCTAGCAGGCGTGACACCGGGTCGAGCTGGCTCACAAGAGAGAAGCGACCGAGAGAGAAGGAAGGAGGACTTCTCGCAAGAATTTGAATTTTAGAGAGGGTATTTTTGCAAAATTGAGTGAGAGAGCTGGAGAGATGGCGAGGGTCACATTTTTTTTTTGAAAAAGGGCCAGACGCCCTACCTCCATTTTCATTAACTAGAAACGAAAGCAAACAACAACGTAACCAGTAGTTTTAAGGCCAAACGCAAAACAACCAACGTAGAGGAGGTGACTCAGCACCAAGCTCTACATTGTTTTAACATGCACCCCACAGGGCCAAAAGACTTCTATATCACCACAACAGAGAGGGATCATTACATCAGACAGTGAAGCTAAGAAACGGTTTAAAAGCTAGACACAAGCAGGATTTCAAACATCATCTCCAGTCCTTCCGCTTTTCAAACCGCTCACTGCCTTGAAAATGCCCTCAATTCCCATTTCCAGAAGCTCTTTATCATCAGCCTTGACCAAACCTGTCCAATATTTCAAAAGAGAACAGATTATGTAAACAGCAGACAGAGGGTCTTTTATACGCCTCTTATCAAAGCAAGATTGGTTTCTTAGCAGCCACAGCGCCCAGCTAACGACTGCCAAACCCATAAACCTCAATGTTTTTCGATCGTGAATGATACATCTTTCCCAATTTTTATACTGACTTAAACTAATGGGTATCCAATTCACCCCGCAGCTTTTAGCTAACACACCCCAAGTCAATTCTGCTACATGACACTTGAAAAATAAATGATTTTGAGTTTCAACGTCATTACAGAATTCACAAATGGGGTTTCCTCCCCAACCTCTTTTCCTTAGCTGATATTTGGTCAGCAAGGCATTTGTTTTAAGAAACCAGACAAAGATTTTAACTTTCAAGGGGATTTTGGCTCTCCAAATACCCATCATTTTGTCTTTCCTTTCATTTTTCAGACAGTGTTGATACACAGATTTAACATTGAACTTGCCCTTACAATTCAACAACCATTTAGAAGAATCACTTTTATTGCTCAAGGCAATTGACTTAGCTTCTCTTAAAATTTTCGACCACTGACTCTGTTGATCCTCAGTCAGCCATCTCCTGAACTTCATATCCCAATTCTTTTCAGCGCAATCAGCCACAGAGATCAACTGATCCAAGCAGATATTATAAATCTCAGGGCACTCTTTAGCCAAAACCTAATCTCCTATCCATTTATCATTCCAGAAACTGGTTTTACAACCGTCCCCCACTTTTCTCCTCCTATTTTTTATGTATATATCTCTTATTTTTACCAAGTCAGACCAAATGGGAGAATCAGTATGTTTTCTCTTATATTGAGATATCAACCCATTCTTAATGTACTTTGCCTTTACAATTTCTTGCCAAAACCCTTCTTCCATTTCCAGTTTCCACCACCATTTACAGAGAAGACTCGCATTCATAACCCTCAGATTTATGACTCCTAGCCCACCTCTTTCTTTTGGCTTGGTAATGTTCTCCCATTTACTTAAGTGATATCTTCTTTTGTGCTTAAAAGAATCCCAGAAGAAAGATCTTCTAATTCTATCAATTTTATCAATCACCATTCTAGGCAACAAAAATATAGACATAGTATACAGGGGCACACTGGATAAACACGCATTTATGAAAGTTAGTCTTCCCCCTTTAGACAGGGTCTTGCACTTCCAGGCACTTAATTTCTTCCTAACTTTACTAATCATGTCTTCCCAGTTGGCAACCAAGTTTCTCTTATAACTGATTGGCACACCAAGATATTTGATGGGAAAAACCCCAATCTGGCAATGAAACATATCATCCACTTGTCTAGTTTTATTATCATCCCCATTAATCAACATTACTTCACTCTTGGTAAAGTTTATTTTCAATCCAGACATCATCTCAAAACGATGCAGCAATAATTTGGTATAAAACAAATTTTTGTGGTCATCTTTAAAAGTAATAATGGTGTCATTTGTATATTGTAAAATAGCAATCCCATTATCTATAAGATCCTCAACCAAGCCTGTAATAATCTTCTTCTCTTGGGCTATCTGGAACATTTTACTCAAGCAGTCAACTACTATATTAAACAGATATGGTGAATTGGTGATAAGGGATCTCGGCGAGGGTCACATATAGACTTGAAGCAAGATCCAACGGTTGTGACCACACATGGAATCGAATGCGCTTGTGGAAAACCCATGTTCTATGTAGAATTCAAGGCAACACCCATTCAACAAAATTTAAATTCGAGTTGTCTTGAAGCAAGTTGACTTATAATCCAACCAAATTAATGTATCCGATTCATTTATAGGTAGTCAAACGTATGATGAAAGGAATTTTCAAATATATCATGGTAGATATTGGAGCTATCAAGCACATGCACCGTAGAAATAGCTATGGATAAAAGCATACACTCTCGACGAGCAGTAGTCAACCGTTGATAATCACACCTTGACTCGACGGCCTATCGCCGTCGAGTATACAATTAAAAAATTATTTATATTTTGTTTCGATAGGCCGTCGAGTATACAGTTAAGTCTAATTATTTACATGTCTTTTTGTGATAGCTAGTACCAGATACATTGCTTGTTGCTTCGAAGTGTATCTTCTCAATTCCCATGTTATCACCTCTTCTCTCTGTCGTCTCTCTCTCCCTCCAAAACCTTTCGTGCCCTGCTTCTATTTGCAATCATAACATATGGGCCTACACGCTTGGTTGTTTGGGAGAGGGAAAAAAGAGAACCTGAACAATTTTAAAAGAATACGTTTTTGACCTCGTTTTTCTCCTGTGGACATTTCAGTACTTTAGTCGTCACAAAAGCTGAGAGCAGGAAGCAGCATAAATATATATGATTATTACAACAAACCACGTGTACGTACGCTCAACTAGCTAAAAACAAAGCCTCCGGACAAAATCCAACACGTACTAGCTTGTTTCTCTCTGAACCACAGTAGTTAAAATAATCATACCCGCACAGGAGTACATACGTACAGGACAAGACACAAGTCCGTGCAATTTATATGTATTACTATTTTGCTAATTGAGTACGTATCTTCTCTCGATTTCGTAGCCCAAATCGCCATCAAATGATCAAGGCATGCATGCAGCTACCGGGATCCTTCCATCTCATCACAATCCAGCAGCTCTCTGTAGCAACAAATAATCCCCAGAAAAAGTCGCAGCTAGCTGCACGCACGCCTCGCGCTATCAGCAATTACATGCATGCATATGCATGCATACTTAATTAGAAAATTAATGTAGTCGCGTAGAGATTCATTAGTCCAGGGTCAAAGCTAGCTAGAGTGTGCACACATATGCATACAAATCCTCGCGGGATCGATATTCGCGCGTCCAGTTCAAGCAGAACTTGGAGTACTCCATAGCTATGCAAAAAGGGCAAGCGTTCACACGCGCTGGGGCATGCACTGCTTCATTATCTCTGCAGAAAGTTGGATCGCCTCAAGTCATTTTTTGTTACACTGATTTTCAACATCAGCGAGTAATATATAGTCTCGGCTTGCCGATTTTCAACATTAGCGAGCAAGAGTATCCGTCCAAAACTCTAAATGCACTCTATTACATTATTCATTGTACGATCTATCCATCTTTCTAATTTTTTTCACACTTTTTATTATACTCCTTCAGTTCTTTTTTATTTCTCGCCATTGACTTTTTTCCGTACCCTTCAACCATTTGTCTTATTCAATAAAATATTTAAGTATCATTTATTTTGTCATGCTTTGTTTTATCATTAAAGATATTTAAGCATGACTTATATTTTTACATATTTGCACTAAAATTTTGAATAAGACGAACAATTAAAAGGCATGCTCAAAAGTTAATAATAACAAAAAGAGTAAAAAAAAAGGAAGGAGTATTATAAAACATTTAAATCCTTCAAACGGACGTCATACTATTTTGCATATTTTATTTTATAGTTTTCTTCGTGGATCGGTGGATGCTATGTGTTTGACTGCTGGTCAACAAGGACACGATCATTGCAGGAGTCGCATGTGTGATACATAGATATCTGTTCACATGTGTGTGCATGCGACAAGATCACAAGAGGCGATCGTTGCATACGTACGCGGGAGTACAAAGCCGTGTGTGTATAACTATACATGCACTGTGCAAGAGCAAGTGCGATCTACTCTCGTCAATGCGTCATCTGCTCGTCATCAGTTAACCATGGAAGTTTAAGTCCACCGGCCCATGACGACCATTAATTAATTGGGCACTGGCTATACGTCGCTCCCAACTCCAATTCCTGCTTAATTCCAAGTCAGAGAAATGCCTCCAAGTGATCGAGTGCCGAATCTGGTTAGCTTTCCGGCATTTTGGATCTTGGTAAGACCTTATACCGTAAAAAAGAAGGGGGCGATAAGATGTACGATCAAGTCTGAAACTGAAGCAAACAAATGCGATGCTATCTCTCCAAAAGTTACTGGACGCATGGTTAGAAAACTTTTTGAGACGCAGAAGTCACTCACTCAGTAGTCAGTAGTCACTAGGCACTACTCACCCCCACCAGCAAGTAGCCAATTGTATTGACAGCCTCACTAGTCATTAGCACTGTCATAGGCTTCCTTTTCCTCCTGCTGATGAGTTGATTTCTTGGGTAACTGTAGGTGAGTATGAATCCAGTGCTTCCATGTCTTCAGGTAAAAACAGGGTGGTGCGTATGGTAATAAATTAGTGGGTTCCCCGCTGGTGGAGATGTGGACGGGAGGCCAGAGTTTGGGCAGTTCCTACACCGGGTCAAGTAACATGTGGGTTTCCATCGTTGATCAGAGGTCTCCGAGCGCCGGCGGCATGCAAGAACATATTCAGAACTTGTGGAATTAAGGAATATAATGAGCCACAAGTCATACGTGCCGGTAAAACCAAATAGATTTAAGGAATTTAATTACGGCGAGGAATCGCAGTCGCATGGTATATATGCTGTATCGTTAAGCCATCTTTTCCTGTCTCTCAAAAAAATAAGAGACCTTTAATTTCCTTTACTTTTTTTTTAACATGTTAAGCTAGCTTTTCTATGTAAGAATTCGTCTCTGATGGCCCTTCTCATCGAGTCAAAGGGTGAACCTGGACAAATTCTGTACCAGAGTTGAAATTACCAGTGGCTTGTTTGGCAACTCTAGGCTGGGGAAAGAGACAAGGAAAATAGGTGAGAGTTGATTTACTAGGGTCACCCAGAAAAATCAACTCCCTCAGTTTTAGTTGTAAACTCACTTTTCCCTCTCCATTTCCATTAAAAACAAACATGGGAGTTAACTTCTCTCACTTATGTATTCCTTTTTCCTATCCCAACTTTCTCTAACCAAACAACCCAAAAAAAGATTGAATGGAATTACCAAAGGGTGTATCTTTCGCTTTAAAGTTCTATGAAACCTCAAACTAATACTAAGACCAGAACTGTAGGCCATTTATCTTAGTGGAACTAGAGTTAAACAATACAAGCCACCACGCATGTGTATACATTGTCTTATTTTGAGGAGTCGATTTCATTTGACCACTTGATTCTGTAAAATGAATTATGTGTAATAGTTGCATGCATCTTTAAAAACCATTCTTGTAAGGATAATTAATATTAGATCTCCTTTATGCTACACAATAACAAACATAATAAGATTAGGGTTAATTCAGATCTAATCGCATTTACGGAGCATCCATCATTATAGTATTTATATTTCCATGGTAGTAAAAAACCTAAAAATTAATCGTTATATTGAAAGAAATGGATGAGTCGTATTCATTTCAATTCCTATGCGTCCAACTGTCCAAGTGTGGGAGTTTACACAAATGATCAAGGTTCAGTCAAGTGAAAACCGTGTCACATTTTCATGGGCCTTGATCATGTCTTTTCAGCCCAAACTACTAGCCCCATGTACCTACCCAACTAGTTGTTCCTGGCTTCCTGCATATTGAGCGCGGCAAGAATCCAAGTTGGACATTCGGTTCATATGCCACAGAGTCACACACTGATAGGTTCTCCCTGTCCACAACTATGATGGCATGGGCCTGGTCCTCAGCCATTTAGCCATAGCCCGTTGCATCTCCCAAGTTATTAACTGCCAGATGAAATGGGCCGACAGAAATTAGTTGTTCGTAAGCCTTGGATTAGCCATTAATGTTCCAATCGAGCCGCGTTTCTGCCGCACGGGCCTCATGGGCGATAAAATGGTGGTATTTTTTAATATTTTTTAAACTGGATAAATAGTGGTCCAAGAAGAGGTTACTAGTTTGCACAGCGGTCCTGCCGCCCCTCCCATTGCTGTCATCGTTGCCGCCGTAGCCCGGAGACAAATTCAAAAGCTCATCCAATTTCCAGCACAAAAAAAGGTCAAAAAAGACCAAAATGTCATTTGGGAATAAAATTTGTTGTCTCGGTGTCATTTTAGAAAACAAAGATGAATTGAATGTCATTTTATTTTGTGGCAACCAATCCAATGTCATGTAAGCAATTTCCCCTCTTCTAGCCCTTTAGCCACCGCTCTTTTCCATAAGATTCTCTCTCTCTCTCTCTCCAAACACCACTCCAAGGTGCAAGTAGAGCACGAGAAGAAAGAAGACACAATGTAGATGATTAGTGCAGCGACACCACCTATGGGTTTGTCTCCTCCACTATCATCGAGCCTAGAAGGTGCCTCATCATCACACGTTCTCGCCACCCACTCACACGTGCCCTCATGTTGAACATGAATCTGGCAAGGGGATGAAGCCCATGTGGGCAGCACACATGGGATCGACAAACGGATGACCATGAGGACGATACACATGCAATTGGCTAGGGATGGCATCCACTCAAGCAACACACACAAATCTAGGGAAGAGCAGTGTTCATGCGGGCATCGCTTGTAGACCTAGGCATGAACATGACGTTCATGGACAAGAATGTAGTGGTACTACATGGCGTCCCAATTATTTGCTAAAATGCTCCAATTTTGCACTAGATTGTTTTTTTGTTTTTGAAGATCCGGTAGTATAAAAATTTACTTTATCTTGGAGAGGTTAGTAATTGGGATGAGATGTCTACCATGATTCATTGATGTTTTAATCTGCAGACTACTAACTGTGTTTATCATAGTTAAGAACATAACAAACGGTCGCAGTGATAACCATTCATATATGTTAGTAGCACTTTTGTTTGTGTATAGACAACACGATGTATTTTTATTGATAAATATTGTTAGTGTAGTTGTTTTGAGACGTAAATTAACCAACTACTTGATTGATCCAACGTATGGAATAATTCATCCGCCATCACTTTATCTAGCATCTAGTCTAGTAATAAGAAACAACGTAATCCCATTAAAATCCATAGAATGATCGTATTTTACTAGGATGAGATCATGGGACGGTTTGTGATCTAAACAGGACGAATATGTCTGAGATTGTTCGAAATTTTAATACGAGCAAGTTTTTTACTGGTTTCCGGCGGGGCGTCGTCTTTTCTCTCTCCGCCACGTGCAGTCCAGAAGGTCTCCCTTCCCCCTCGTGGTGAATGATCGCCGTCAGGATTGAACGTCAAAAGGTCTACACGAAAATTCCGAACTCGAGGAAACCCTCCGGCCGAAAGCCAACGAGAGGACACGCCGGGAAACCGAGCGCTCGTCGACCGGCCCCTCGGCCTCGCCCGAATCGCCGCGCTAGCTTCTCCCCTCCGCGGCCTCTCCTCTCCACGCGGCGCACCGACCCGCCGCCACGCCCGCGGGATCCGATCCTGCCCGCGCCGCCCGATCCGTGATACCCGATGCGGTCGCCGCCGCGCAGGCTAGGGCTCTGGGCCGCCCTCCTCGGCGCGGCGGCCCTTCTGGCCGCCGCCGGCCGGGCGGCGGCGGCGACGGAGGAGGCGTACGTGACGCTGCTCTACGGGGACGAGTTCGTCCTCGGCGTGCGCGTCCTCGGGAAATCCATCCGCGACGCTGGCACCCACCGCGACCTCGTCGTGCTCGTCTCCGACGGCGTCTCCGCGTACTCGCGGAAGCTGCTTGAGGTATTATGCGCCTGCGCGTTACGCTTCTGCTGACGAATTCAGTCTTACCGATATGAATTTACCGTGAGGATCAATAGCCATGTTTGTTTGAAGTTGGATTGGGGAATCCGGCAGATAAAAATTGAATCGTTTAGAAGTTGGAAGATGGATCTCGAAGCTTATGTTTTCGCTAGTGGGATGCCGTCTCTACGACTCTACCTCGTAGTTCAGTTCTGCTTTACTTATTCGCTAGTACTGTGATGCTGAATCGACTAACTGTGTCCGTGGTAATGTGTGATGGCCGCAAGACATTCACGAATGGAAATTAAACTGAGAGGAGTTTAATCTGCCTTTTATGGTGGCAAGCTTGGGATTTCCAATTTTGATAGGAGATATTGTGGTTTTTTTTCTTGATTAATGTGGTTATAGCAAAGCTGCTTTGTGTTTGAAACGAAAGCTAACTTTAGGATGATAGTTATAACTTGTAAGAAACTACTATTTCCATAAGTGGTGGGGTTGCAGTTCTTGTAAGTCCACAATGGGCTTGCTTTACAACAGTAGCCCCCTTGAGGGATCTGGTCTTTTTTATCGCCTTGAAAACATTAGATTGCTAGTTTTTTCCATGTTTACATTAGATATCAGCATGTGTATGTGAGGCTATATCACACGAACATGGAAACAGTTGGGCCTTGTAGATCATCATTACTGTTGTATTTGTTGGCTACAAAGCTATGGTGCAGTATATCGTACACATTTCGATAATTAGTTTGGATTAACATATTTGTGGTGTTCACAACCCCTGAGATTAAATATCGTAGAGAGGTTGTTTCCGATTGACCTTTGGTGATAAAAGATCATTTGGCTCCATTAGATTAAAAATGGACATTTATGTTTTAATAATGCAATGCCACAGAATCATCTGCTTTTGCAGTAGAGCTCTTATGGTCTGAAACAAAGTTTGTTGGAAATGTGTGAAATCACACCTCAGCTCAGTTTTCCATGTAGTCAGTGAATGCCTTGGGCCTGGGCTATTAGATGGATGTGAAGGCGAAATCACACAATCATTCTTAATGCACTATGTTTTTTGTTGCAATAAGTTTTTCCCCCCCCTGAAGGTGAAGTTTTAGGACTTGGCGCAAATTTGCCATTTTGGTTGGTTGTGCCAGTGGGGGATCAGTTGTGCTGTAGTCGGTAGACTAATTGGATCGTGATGAAACAAGATGCTTAAAATGCTTTGTGAAATGAATAACCACTAGATTCTTTGAGCTCCTCTCATCCAAATTCGTATGTCTTATTTTGTGTCAAACCAGCACAAATATAACATGTCATTTAGTACCACAGTACCACAGTCAAATAGGGAATTCTGTGATGACAGATGTTCATCCATTTTGCATGGAGTATTTGGGCCTTTAGGTTCATTCTGTAGCTTATGGCTTTGATTATGATCTTATTTTTTCATAGTTGGCAATCTCTGAGTATATCAAGCTTTAGAAGCACCTACTTATTATCTTAAATATTTTCTTTTCCTTCCATGTTTACGCACTTGACAGCCTGGATTTAATTTTATCTAGATCAATGGAATTCCCTTTCAGTTTAATATTGAGGAATTATCATGTTTGTCGCTAAGGCTAATGATTTCTAGGGTTTAGCTTAACCTAGATCTATGGAGTCCCTTTTCAGTTTATAATCATGGTATTTTCATGCTTTTGGCTACAGGCTAATGATTACTAGTGCGTGAAAGAATATATCTGGATTCTGGATGCTATCTTAGGTGCTACATCATCGGACAGACTTGTTACTGATTTGGGCTTGGTTACCCAAAACACCCACACCATAGCTAACCGAAAAACATGTCCTAAGTGGAATGACATTGATCTGTTATATATATGTGTGTGTGTGTGTGCGCGCTCGCGCGCGCGTGTGTGCTGCTGAATTTTGGAGGGAATGCTACTCAATGTTCAATGAGTATGCACCATCGTTAATTAATGTTGCACACCATTCTATTTAGGACCCAACAGTATAAGTATTCTCTTTAATTTTATGTCATTCATGTTTGGAGGTCCTGTTGCAGTCTAGTGTGCTCTAATGCCATCTTCCATGAATGATAGGCTGATGGTTTTACAGTGAAGCATATAGCATTGCTGGCTAATCCTAATCAAGTGAGGCCAACAAGGTTTTGGGGTGTATACACGAAATTAAAAATATTCAACATGACAAGCTACAAAAAAGGTACACCAAGATAACACTTTTTATCTTTTATGAGCATTTTGTTTCTTTTGGTTTCTTTTCACTTTTAGTCTGATTGGATAGAGACTATTTTGATAATATTTTCCCTTTGTTTTTAATTTTATGTGCTCAAAATTTTTCTCATAATCTATTGTTTCCCAGTTGTTTACCTTGATGCAGACACCATTGTGGTGAAAAGTATAGAGGATCTTTTCAGGTGTGGAAAGTTCTGTGCAAACTTGAAACATTCCGAGAGAATGAATTCTGGAGTAATGGTGGTTGAGCCATCTGAAACTCTCTTCAAGGATATGATGGACAAAGTGGATAGCTTGCCTTCCTATACGGGAGGTAAGAACATTTCTTTACTTGTCGCGCATGTTTCTTTTTGAGTTCTGCTATTTGTGTAGGCCCTTTTGTCTCTGATGCATGGTATGTCTAGTAACTAGCAAGCTAGTTCATCATGATTTCTTGTTCTATTAAATGAGATGAGCTATATGAGAAAAATGCAATTGTTTTATGGAATATATGCATTGCTTGCTAAGAGGTTTTGCATACTCTTTTCCCTTGGTGAATTATGTTATGTTTGGAGCTACCTTTCAGTTAGTATTGAGTTGTGGTTGCTACATATATACACATTTAAAAGGACTTTGTTGTTCTGCACTTAAAATCATTATGTTTTGTATCCCTCACTTGGTTTAGGTTATTGGTTTTATTTATGCAGGTGATCAAGGCTTTCTCAATTCTTATTATGCTGATTTTGCCAATTCTCGTGTTTATGAGCCCAATGACCCTGCAACTCCTGAGCCTAAGACACAACGACTTTCCACATTTTATAATGCTGACGTTGGTCTTTACATGCTGGCCAATAAGGTTATACTCAATGCATTCACACATTGCTTGGTTGTTGCATTTAAATCCTTATGATTTATTGGTTTTTACATTATTGATTTTTTAAATAATATTATTATATGATTAGGAACCCCATACACGCAAATCATGTATCACTTCCATTGTTCTCTTCTCGTAATAACGATGGGGCAATATACCTTTTGCATTTTAGTATACATATTGTAGCATCATTTTGCTGGAGGACATGCCCAACTTTATCTGAGTAAGTTGACAATAGAGCAAAAAATTATTACTTACTAATCATACACCTTCTGTTCTTTTTTATTTGTTGTCCTAGGATGCATGCAGTTAATATCTTTTAAACTTTGACCGTAAACATATATTAGTGCTTAGAGTTGTCATATGACAATGGTGTTGGTAAGTGTACATCAAAAGTACATTGCTATCATTATATTTTAAATAAAATTTACCTACATATAATTTGAAAGCTAATGATCAAACATGTACTTGAAACCATTGATGTCCAAACAATAAATAAACGAAAGGGGAGTACTTGATTTGAGGAATTTTACCTTTGATATATATTTGATACCGTTCCCTCCCTTCTGAAAGGACCGTTGCACCAAGTCAGTTGCCAAATGGAACTGCTTGACTTGGCTCGAGAAAAATGCTTCAGTCATGTACTGAGTTTATCATGGGTTTTTGGGACCCAAGAAGTTTTTGGCATTGTTTTCATTATTATTATCATCTATAGCCTGCTGATTGTTTGCAGACCTCACCTTCTTTTGCTGCAGTGGATGGTTGACGAGAAAGAACTTAGAGTCATTCACTATACACTTGGTCCTCTTAAGCCTTGGGACTGGTGGACCTCTTGGCTTGTTAAACCTGTGGCAGCATGGCAGGTAATGTAGCTACTTGTGTGATTTTTAATAGAATGTGAATTAATTGAATGGTGGCAATGAACTTGAGTTATTCATGATTGTAGGATATTAGGCAAAATCTTGAAGAGTCTCTTCCTGGAACTGGTGGAGGGAGAAATCCTCATGATCAGTTGATGGTCAAACTTCTATTCATTCTTCCTTTTTGCATGCTGTTATGTGGCTATTATGGATCGTGCTTTCAGGTCAAAATTCTTTTCTTTCTGGAAATATTTTCTTTAAGTTCATAGACTTGTGCACTTAGAAGTTGCTGTCTATCTTATGTTTTTGACAGACTAATAAGGAGCTGTTGAGCATAAGATCTCTATGTGCTTTTGCTAGACGAGCTCGCCATAAATACAAGTCCGAAGAGGCACTTCCTTCTTATTCAACAGTTGGAGCTGCATCATCTTCTGGCATATCAAATCAGAAGGTCGGTTCTCTTTCAATTATAAAAAGTGGATTGCTGGACCGTAATTATTTCTGTGAAATAACCACAAACTAGTTTCTTTTTGGTGAAGAGAAGCTATTGAATAAAATTCTATAATCTGTAAGATCCATTATTTGCATTGTTTCTATCTGAAAATATTTTCAATAGTTCTATCTAGCCATTTTAAAGAGTAGCCCCTCATTTGCTGCTTGTAAATAGTAGCGTGCTAATCTGTTGTGGGGTTGTGACATCAATATTCTGTGCGATTTTTCTTATAAATAATCCTGTTTATTCAAGCTCAGTATCATTTTACAAAATTGCATAGTTGTAATGTTAGAAATGGCAAGACCTTGTTTTTCTCAACAAATTATTGAAGATTTCATACGATGAATACCATTGATAGAACGAGTTATCCCTTTGTTGTTTTCACTATTTGATTTTACCCTTGATCCTGCATATATGAAAAATATGTTGTGCCGTCTGTCTAATAAAATGAGCTTGCATTGATGATAACTTAGATGGTTGCTTAACTCTTTTGCAGTTATCGAACGGAACACATCTGAAGCTGCCTTCTTATTTCGGTGCAATCGCTGTGCTAGTCTGTTTTGTTTCTGCTTTAATATCTCTTGCCTTTGCTTTTATTATTATTCCACGGCAAGTGATGCCTTGGACGGGTTTGCTGCTGATGTACGAGTGGACCTGTGTGTCATATTTCTTATTGTTCGGGAGTTACCTCCGTTTTGTATATAAATGGGGAAGTTCTAGTGCAAATCATGTTGGATATAACAATATGCAGTCATCAGAGAATCATCCTGGCATAGGTAATGTTAAGTAGCATATGAAGATTCCTGCAAACCTCGAGTTCAATTCTTGTTCAAGCTAACGCATGGTCTGGTCTGTTTGCAGGCCATCAGTGGAATAAATCTGACTGTGACACAGATGCAACTTTCTATTGGGCAGGGATGGCTGTTATATCTATTGTTGCACTGTTATCACCCACCGTCTTGGGCGTAACTGCTCTATTTGCAAAGTAAGATACTGAGTCGTTTCTTGCCTGTTCATCTTCATTTCAAAGGATTGGCAAACGGTATTTCTAGGGCTGTAACCACCACCATTTCAAGAGTTCGATTAATTCGACCAAACCGTATTGCTTGTGGTTCACGTTAGAACATTTTCTAGAGTTTCTCCTGGACGTAGCAACCTAAAGCTGAGCCTTTTGTTTTGCAGGCTTGGATTGATGGTAGCAGGTGGTGTGGTGCTGGCATCGTTCATGACATACGCTTCGGAGCACCTAGCCATCTCGGCCTTTGTCAAGGGCCAAAGAGATAGAAACTCCCAGAGAGGTAGAAGCATTTGTTTTCTGTGCTAGCCATTGTTTGCCCACGACAGTCGTGTAGTAGTTTGTGTTCCGTGTGTCCATGTTGTATCATATGTTTGTAAGCGAAAACAATTTTGATGATTCATCTAATAGAAAAGGATGTCAGGGAAAAAGGAAATAGAATTGTCAAGATGACAAAGTATCCCACTGTCATAAACATAGATGGTGTCCCGCATGTAATTGTGATACGAGTGGTATTTTAGCGAAGCCACTCATGAAGAGTGGCATTTTAACCATTTTTTCGAATCATTTTTTTTTAAAAAAAAGAACGATAAAAGAACCAGGATCTCCTTACGATATGATATATGGAGATAGATCCTCGCCGTGCTAGGTGCGGGTGCCAAATCACACTCGTCTGGCTCAACCCTCGCGCGGCGTTCGGCTCCGCTCCGCTGGCAAGATCAAAATCTTCTCCGGGGGCACGGGACACACCGTGGATTTTCGTCAGCCGTCAGCTGTCGCCGTTGCGTCCGTACCCGCGCCCGTGCAGCCAGCCAGAGCCAGCCCCCCACACGGCCACGACCCCTGGACCACCCCAGGGCGACACGGGACAATGCGCGCGGTCACTTCCCCATCCCACCGAGCTTCTCTTGCCGTGCGCTTCCTTCGCACCCGACCCGACCCGACCCAACCACCCAGCTGATCCAAGTACGTACGGCTACGGCGGCGCTGCGGTAATTCCTCCTCGTCGTCCGGACTCGAGAGGCGCGGCCGTTGTTTCGCCGCGGAGTAGAGATTGCACCGCTGGTTAAGAGTTTGTCTCGTGTTTTCATGTATTTCAAACTGTTTCTCATAAAACATGATACTGCTTTTATTAGGATACTAAGATCACCCTTTTTTACACTAAAAACTCTATCCAGCAACAAAATATCACACTCGTTCCAAGAGATTTTATTATGACATAAGATCACCCTTTTTTACGTTAAAAACTCTATCCAGCAACAAAACATCACACTCGTTCCAAAAATATCCAGATGAAAAACAAAGAGTAAATTTCACAAAACCCGATGTTTAGAGACCAAATGTAACACATAACCACATGTTTTATATTTTTTATCACATAACCACATGTCTCCAATCCAAATTAACATAAAACCATAGGTTTAGAGCTGCTAGCGACACATCGACCTTATAATATGGCAAAAAAGCTCCCGGTCAGTCTGCCGTTTCAGGGGAAATTTAGGGCGCGCACGAGTTGATCCCACAAGCCTCATAGTTGTTCTCATGTGCCGCCATGCGCACCTCCTAGGCGACGCTCCGTCTTCCACTTCCTCTAGCAGGCGACGGTGACCCTGGAGACCACAATCGTGGAGGCGAAATGTTCTCGGACAGACAACTATCGATGAAATTTATAAATTCCCCAAATCACCCAAACCCTAGAAATAGATTATTCCTCAAATTAGAACCTATCTGCACGACGGATGCACTAGAAACGATCTCCTCTAGGACTGCACGGCGAGCTGCCCTCTTGGTTATCGGCGCCATGGGGCTTCGTCCCTTGTAGCCGGCAATAACTGGAGCAGCTAGGTGAAGACAAAGCGTCGGACGGAGGGAGGTAGCTAGGCACTGATGTAGAGCCAACAACTCAAACTACTCTAAACATGTGGTTTTGCATTAATTTGGATTGGAGATATGTGGTTATGTGATAAAAAATATAAGACATGTGGTTATGTGTTACATTGGCACCTAAACATGGGGTTTTCCAAAATTTACTCAAAAACAAAAGAACCTTTTAGAAGAACTCGTCGTCCATCCACCACCATCCAAAACAGTCGTTGAAACTTGTTTCCATTATCTTCCTTTTCTTTCGTCAAATTTGACCAAGAATTAGAAAGATCAACATTAATCACAATTGTGATAACACAAGGATTTGTTTTGAGTTATTTGTTAGATAAGAAATCGATAAAACTTCATCGAAAACCACCACCGCACACAACAAGCATGCCAACACATGATCTCTCCAAGCCATAACTTCCCAGAATATCCTTCAACGGCAGGGGCGTGCCGAGGAAAGCCCGTACATATGCACATCTATTTTTTTTTTTGCAAAAAAGTTTCTTATGTGCATGTCTCAGCCCATAACTCGGCATTATTTGGTTAAGACCTGACCGATCCACCATAGTGTCGGCGGCCCCCTCCGACACGAACTCAAATCCGCTACTCCAACTTGACACCCTCAGGTAATCCCCTTGCCCTAAGGTATAAGCCCTACAATTTGTATTTTTTTAATGTTGACATTATAAATTTTTTATGATCGTATTTTTTTTGCCTTCGTATACACAAATTTAAAAAGCTATGCACGCCACTATTCGACAGTCTTTTTGAAATAGTCGTGTTGCCAAAGTAATGCTAAGGATGGTTTGCCAACGTGGTATATTTGTTTCTATATAGCTTGCTTATAAATGGCAATACAGAAATTATACACTATGAATGTACCGAGTTATGCATGAACACGACTTCATGTAAAACGGCGGAAACCAAAGAAGCAGGACGGCTGGACGGGACAAGCATATGAATAATAGAGAAGTCTAAGGTTTCATTCTCTTCGTCTTATTTAACTTAAATTACTTAATTTATAATTTAATTTACCTTTATTAGCTTTAAGAGATAAAAGAGAGCGAGACCCAAGAGCACCTGAGCTCATATATTAAGATGGAGAAAAAAGAAGCAGTTACAAACTGAGGAAAAGATGCAGCCAAAAGGCAGCCAAAATTACAAGGAAAAACCTAGAATAAGAGAAAAGAAGAAAGAACAAGGAAGGAACTACTCAGCCAAAGTCATCAAACCCGAAGGCCAACATCCAATCTAGCAAGCCCTGCCTAATGCTCTGAAGGACCTGCCCAACATCATGGAGCTTTATTCGGAAAATCCGCTCATTACGCTCCATCCAAACATTCCATGAGACGAAGATGATGAGACCATCGAATTGCTTTCTCTGGTTCTTGGGAACTTTCATCCGCATGCAAATCCACCAGTCACCGAATTCTTCCGCAATGCACGGCATTCGTAGGTCGAAACCTTGCACCTCATGTAGGACATTTCACCAAATAGTCTTGGTGAACGGACAATGTGCAAGAAGGTGATTTGCCATCTCCTCAGTTGAGCCACATAGAGGACAGAAAAATGAAATTTGGCCATCCCCTACTTTCCAACCGATCCGCCGTTAGAATCTTATTTGCACCACTGTCCAGATGAAGATCTTGCATTTGGGTACTACCTTGGCCTTCCAAATGGCATGGAAGAATCTGTCAACGATTGCACCAAGAAATTGAGTGTCGTAAGCTGACTTTGCATTGTATACTCCATTGGTAGTCTATATCCATATCAACGCATCTTCTTCTTGACACAGATTTACCTACCGCACTTTGATCCATAAACTTGCAAACTGACCGAGTTTAGAATTAGATGTTATCTCAGCAAGGTCCAAAATCCAGACATCATCATGCAACCCCTGACTTACACTCAATCTTTTGTTTTTGTTTTTTTAGAAAGCATAGAGGTGCTATGTCTTGAGGCGCTTGTCCTTGCAACCAATGATCAGTCCAGAGCTTTGTGCAGTTTCCATTTCTGAAAACAATCCGGGTGCTCGCTCTGAAAAGATCTCGGTCTGTTGCATTAACAGGAGTCTGGAATACAGACCAAGGTCTTGAAAATGATCCCCAGGAGTACCAAAGCCAACGCAGCCTCAAAGCCCGACCAAATAAGGAAAGCTCCTTGACGCCTAGGCCGCCCAGCTTCTTTTGCCTACAAACCCACTTCCAGTTAACCAAACAAGCTCCCTTTCCACCCCAAATGCTCCCTTTCCAAAAGAAAGTACAACAAAGATTATCAATTTTCCTCACTACCCATTTGCTAAAATAAAAAACAGAGAGGTGAAAAACCGCCACTGAGGTCAGAACCGAGTTAATGAGCACTAGCCGAGCTGCCTTGGAAAGAAGGGGCCCTTTCCACCCAGAAATTTGTTTCCCAATTTTGTCAAACAGAGGTTGATAGTTCGCTTTCTTCAATTTAGTAGGGCGAAGAGGCAGCCCTAAGTACCTGCATGGAAAATGCTTGATTTGCATAGGAAGTGGAGTAAGAATTTCCTGAAGCTGAACATGACGACAACCAATAGGATAGACCTCTGATTTATGAACATTGACCAAAAGACCAGTAGCCAAGCCGAAACAGTTTAGCACAGTGCTCAAGGTACTAATGTCTTGCACGGATGGCTTCAAGAAATGGAAACATCATCTACATAAAGGGACAGCTGCGACTTATCCACCTCCGGAGACATACTTCCTAGATATCCCAACTGCCTTGCTTTGATGAACATATAATGAATGGGTTCAAGGGCCAGGACAAACAGCAAGGGAGATAGAGGGTCGTCTTGTCTTAAACCTCTTCTGTGAGCAAAACTTTGCCCAAGACTGCCATTTAGAAGTATATGAGATGATGAAGCAGCTAAGATAATGGCAATCCAATTTCTCCATTTCAGTCCAAACCCGAGTTGTTGCAAGAATTCCAGAAGAAATTCCCAACTGATAGAATCGAAAGCTTTTGTGAAGTCAATTTTGATGAATAGACTCGCTTTCTTACTCTTATGCAGGTCCTGTATTGCACCCTTTGCAAAAATGAAATTATCTTAAAGACAACGTCCTTTGATGAAGGCACTTTGAGAGGAGGATATTAGCTCATTCATGCAAGGTGCTAAGCGATTAGCTAATATCTTGCTGAAAAGTTTGCCAAAACTATGCGTGAGACTGATGGGTCTGTAGTCATTAGTGGTAGACGCATCTTCTTTTTTTGAGCAAAACAATGTGGGCACTGTTGAGGAGCGATAGGAGCTTGCCATTGCAACTGTAAAGTTGGTCCATTGATTTGACGATGCCTTCTTTGATCGTGTCCCAACAAACATGATAAAAACACTCCAGTGAAACCATCAGGCCTTGGGGCCTTATCTCTACGAAGAGATCTAACTGCTTCTTCAATCTCTTCAATCCCAAAAGGTCTGTCTAGGTCGGCGAGGTCATGAGAAGTGATCCCCAAGTTAGCCCAATTAATAGTAAAATTCCTCGTTATTTTGTTACCAAGAAGCCCTTTAAAAGAAAGAGAGGAACTCAGTATGCTTGTCCTCATCGGAAAAAAGCTCTCTGTTGTCATGTGGTAGAGTACCAACAAAATTTTTGCGCCTCTTGGCATTCACCTTTATGTGAAAAATTGTGTTAGCATCTCCCGTTCTGATAAAATTTAACCTCGACCTCTGCTTCAAGCGAATTCTTTCAACCGCAGTTAATCCAAGCACCCCGCACTTTAGTTGCCTTCTGAAAATCTCAGCCAAAGTTAGACTTATACACTCCTCAGCTATGTTAATCACCTTTATTAACTTTAAGAGATAAAGAGAGCGAGACCCAAGAGCGCCTGAGATCCAGGACGATGGAGAAGTTCATAGAAAACCCGAGCTTCCGGATGGCTCCGGGCGACGGCGACACGAAGCAAGAGATAAAATGGGATGAACCGAGACACGGAACTCGAATACGAAAGAAATAAAAAGAAAAGGAGAAAGCACGAACCGCATGGTCGACGAGTGCGCATGCTTTGGAAGGAGACGACATGGCCAGCAGCGTGCTCAACCCGGTCCCTGCGAATCACGCATGGGCAGCGCGGCGCGCCTCACATGCGTATGCATCGGCTGGGCCTGAACTCCATGCGTTTTAGGTTCTCCTGGGTCCTGCCGTCCTCGGTCTGCAGCGCTGTGCTAGCGGGGCCGTGCCACGTACGGGCGTGATGGAATCAGAGAGTAATAACAGCGACTGAATTCGTTTGTCCCTCTCTTCTGCTACGCGGCCTGTGGCCAGTGGGTCGTTAGTCAATGCCTCAATGGTTCAGTTTATCGCTGAAACCGTGGATTTGATCGATTAGAGCATTTTCAGCCCTGCAAGTTAGCTAGCCGCAGAGATTCCAGCGTCAGCAATTTTCGCGGTCTACACGCCCGGATCCATATATGGTCGTGTCGTCCACTGTTGGTTTGGCGGCAGGAATCAAATGTCCAATCTATTGAATGTGCTGACGTCGTGTTAATGTCAGCATAAAAAATTAAAAAAACGGCATGTTAAAACTTGAGAAATTCTGCTAACGGAGAAAAATGGTGCCACCGGTGGTGCATGGCGCGACGGAGAAGATCAGGAAATATGGGGGAGGGGGCGGGGTTCATCGGACAAGAAAGGGAGGGGATGAAGAAGGGGATCCGGTGTGAGCTCCAGATCGCGATCCACTAATGCTGACCAGCTCACCTGTGGGAGTGCGGGGGGTGCGCAGCACAGGCGTCCGGCCATGATGAGACGATGGGACGAGGCCGTCGCTTGTGAAGGAGAAACCGATGAAATGTTGCTAGATTTGCATGATGGAGTGAGGAACGGGAGGGAGAAAGAATGGGGAGGCTCATCGTCAAAGAGCTCTTCGCTGGTGCAGATCCCCTAGGGGAGACTCGGGCCGCTGAGGGATGGCAGCTAGAGTAGGAGGAGGTGGGAGGGGATGGGAGAAAAAAGGAGGTGGGAGGATGACACGCGAGCCTCACCTGTCATGGCGTATTTTTGACTGTATTTTGATGTCATACACGAGAGCATTGATGAAATGGACGGATTTGATAATGAATCTATAATTTTTTTGTCTTTATAATGACATTAGTGATATAATGGGCCTCTATCATACTTCCTCTCAACCCCTACAGGGGTGAGAGCTTTTCTAACCGTCCATCGTCTATTGTATGGTTAATGTGGGTCTTCGTAAAATGATATGCTGAAAATTAAATCCTATGGTATGTTTGGAAATGGATCTAAGGGAAGAAATCCTTCTCCATCTTTCTTACAACCGTTGCTAGCGAGTTATCATTGTGCATTTGTGCATGCAAGTGTTTTTTTAATCTTGTATCTTGTTGACGCGTTGGTGCTCTTGGAGTCCTAATCAAAGTTTCTAAAAGATTTGTTTCTCATCTGCTTGCTTTCCTGGCCATGCATATGTGAGATTCTTCTATCTGTGTTTCGGTCGATCTTAATCCTGCGCTCATGTGACTTCATCCATGGTGTTTTTAGATTCTTTGTCTTGTGATTTGGGTTAGGGGTTTATAGGCTTAACCGAATTATAGTTCTTCGGTTGGTGAGGATAGAGAACTCTGCGAATTATAGCTGCCCAAATCAGGCTTTGTAAACCCCCGCACATCTCCCTGATGGCGATGACAGCTCGGGCCATGGAGCTGCACAGCTCCTTGCCTGCTCCTCTCCGGCGGTGGAGGTACCCATCCCCATTCCTCACCCACCTCACCCCACACAGTTGGGTTTTGGCATCGCGAGGGCTTTGGATGGGTATTCATGGCCATAGTATTTCTGATTGGCGCCGGTGACAAACTTCGATTTAAATAGATTGGACGTTTGGAAATAGACCATAATTGGAATAAGTCAATGGGAAGTTAAAAAAAGTAGGGTCTCAACCCATACGGGTTGAAATCTCATAGACACTATTTGATCATATTAGATCAACGTGTAAAAATAGTTGATGTGTGTGCTAAAAAACTTTAATTGATAATAGCATTGATGAAAAAAAAAATCCTAAGTTTTAGAGGCTTGATTTTCTTTGTGTGTCTTGATAATGTTTTGGAAAAAGTATAGATTACCCCATGAACTGCCTTAGTATAGAATACCCCCCTCAACTATAAAACCAGAAATTTAACATCTTAAACTTTGTAAACCGGATAGATTATCCCCGGACTCAGTTTTTAGCTGGTTTTGGACAGATAAAAACTGTGCATGGCAGCAGCCCATCCAATGCACGGTATGCACTAAAGTTTTCTCCCCAATTTATCAAACAGAACATGTAAGCCACACAAGGCACATAAGTAATTAGGTTCATATAATCAACATATTTAAGCAATTATATGGAGATTTAAACTCAAAACTTTAGTGCATGATGTGTAAAATATTGTTTATTTATGCATTGGATGGGTTGCTGCCATGTATAATTTTTATTTGTCCAAAACCAGCTGAAAACTGAGTCGGGGGTAAACTATTTGGTTTGCAAGGTCCAGGGTGTTAAATTTCTGGTTTT
Source organism: Raddia distichophylla (assembly GCA_005191435.1). Lineage (NCBI taxonomy): Eukaryota > Viridiplantae > Streptophyta > Magnoliopsida > Poales > Poaceae > Raddia > Raddia distichophylla. Next base: position 1,698,972 of record SPJY01012519.1, on the reverse strand, counting down.
AGAGTTGAGGAGGATATTCTATACTAAGACAATAGGTCAGGATAATCTATACTTTTTCCTAATGTTTTACTGTGTCCTCGATAACTTTCGTAGCTATTTGAGAATAGCCGCAATATTTTATGAGTTTTGTGGCGTGTTGCTCCCTTCTACCTGCTAACCCAAACAAGCCTAGAATCGCAGCGATCAAGCGAATAGCGATAGGGAAGCCGTGAAAACTTGCGAAATATAATCGAGGGATGGCCCGATGGGGACTGGCTTGGGAGGCAGGCGGCGCGGTTTCCCGATTGGTCCCCGGTGACTCGGTGAGATCATCGCGCTAGTACCGTGCCGTGCCGTGCCGTGCCCGTGCGTCCTCTCCATGCGGAGCTGAGCTGATTGATAAGAGAAGGAAAAAAAAAGGTCGCACGCCATGATTCCGTGGGGCTTCGCTCCCACGCTCCGATCCGAGGCCCTCCGACCACGCCCATGCCGGAGCTCGTCGCTGAGCTCGTGATCCTGCTCTCCTCGCCACAAATCGCGATTCGGTCGGTGTCCCCTCTCCGTCTTGGACCCTTGCGCTTCGGCCCCGTCCTGATCCGTGAATCTTGTCGTGTCTCGGCGTTTTCTTCCTCCTCCTCTTCCTCTTCTTCTTTCTTTCTTTCCCATCTTATTGCAGGGCTCTGGTCTGAGCGGCCGTCAAGATCCAGCCTTTGCTGTGCTTGATACATTCGGGCCTTCTGCAGCTTGCGAGCTCGGTTCTCCGGTGGTTTCTTGGGACGAGCGCGGGCCGTGTTCGAGGAAATGCTCCCGAGAGGCTCTTGCGCGCGGTGAGCCGGTGCGCTGTTGGTGGTGGCTTTTCTTGGGCTGTGTCATGGTGGATTGAGGGGTGGGGTGGATTGAGGTTTGGGCATGGGCGGGTCGGAGAGGACCATCGTTTGGTTCAGGAGGGACCTCCGGATCGACGACAACCCGGCCTTGGCCGCCGCGGCGAGGGACGGCTCTGTTCTCCCCGTCTTCATATGGTGCCCGGCCGAGGAGAGGCAGTTCTATCCCGGCCGGTGCTCCCGGTGGTGGCTGAAGGAGTCGCTGGCTCACCTTGGCAAGTCGCTGGAGTCGCTCGGGTGCCCCCTCGTGCTGATCCGGGCTGAGGAGAGCACTCTTGCCGCGCTTCGGCAGTGCATCGACTCAGTCGGTGCCACCAGGGTGGTTTATAACCATCTATATGGTATAGTTGCTTGCCCATGTTGGATGATAATACAGGCTCTTCTTTTTTCATTGCAGCTTCTTGTTCAATTGGCATTTTCTCTCACTCTCGACTGTGCATGCGAATAAGTTTGGAAATGAACATCTTCAAAAAGTTTAGCCAGTCGCACAATGCAGTCCCATGTTTCCAAAAGTAATTACATTATGTAACTATTGGTCAGAAGATGATCGAAGAATATCATGATGAATTTTTTTGAAACATGATCAGAGCAAATTAGTCTTCTGAAGCTCTGCTTTCTAAGCTTTGGGAACAGCATCATAGTTCATGCCAGCTGCATTTACATGTTATGCTGCGTGCTTAAATTGATATGAAATATACTTACATATTTCTTATTTACATTACCAGGTTTTCTCAAATTTATCAACTTATCCTACAAATTTCAATAATGCATATAGATATTCTTCCACAAATCTAGAAAATATTCTAATTTATAGGTGGAAACGAGGATGCAAGAAATCACATCATAATTTTTGCTTTCTATTTCATCTTTCTAGAATTTTGTAAGAAGGCAGGTTTATAAAAAGGTTTGTCTAAACAAGAGGCACATCATTGACTGCTAGTCCACAAGATCAAGTTTAGCTTGTGGCATGATGGAAGTTATGCTAAATGATGATGCTAGTTAGGGTCCTATTGACATAGCCCCACTCTTTAATCTCCACCTCTTTCTTGAGATATTTAATTATTTCCCAGGTAAAGCCAGTCCCCCTGGTGTGCCATGACAAAATGAGAATTTTTTCCAGTTAGAACCAATACATGATTACTACAAAAAAGCCAGCATTTTCAAGCTAAAAAAACATTCCTGTAAAGTTAATGTAAAGTATTTATGCTTTTAGTTGGAACTATCCATTGTTCTATTCTATTACCAGTTGATTTCTGTTGTCCTTCTAATTATGCCGTTTTGATCTTATTTTTCTCATTTTCTGAACTCTAGACCCTATTTCACTTGTGCGGGATGAGAAAATCAAGAATGAGCTTTCTGCTCTTGGAATTTCTATCCAGAGTTTTAATGGTGATCTGTTGTATGAGCCATGGGAAGTTTACGATGAGAATGGGCACGCATTTACAACCTTTAACATGTACTGGGAAAAGTGCATGAAATTATCTATTGAGATATCACCATCTCTTGCACCCTGGAGGTTGGTGCCAGTCCCAGGTAGCTAGCTTGTGGCTAGTGGTTTAGCATTGCTATTTTCACTTCTTGAGGATTTTTTATGCTTTGTAGTTTATCTGTACTCATAGAACATTGTTGTTTATTTTTTTGTCCTTTTACCAATGTCAAGGAATCAGTTTGCTACTACGTAATGATGTGTAAATTTCAAGAAGTATAGTAACTGGACTAAGCTGTTTATTAATTGGTGCTCCAACCTTTACCTTCTATGCCTGACCTGTCAAGATATAGCTGCTTTAATGCTTAACATTTTTCAGTTTGACATTCAGGTACAGAGAAAGTTCGTAGTGGTTCAATTGACGATTTAGGTCTTGAATCAAGTAAGGACGAGGAATCAAGCAATGCTTTGCTAAGCAGGGCCTGGTCTCCTGGCTGGCGCCATGCAGAGAAGATGCTCGAGGAATTTGTGTGCCATGGTCTCCTAGATTATTCAAAGCATGGAATGAAGGTTGGGGGAACTACAACCTCGTTGCTTTCACCATATCTCCATTTTGGTGAGATTAGTGTAAGGAAAGTTTATCAACTTGTCAGGATGCAAGAAATCAAGTGGGGAAATGAGGGGAAACCTGAAGCTGAGGAAAGTGTTAACTTCTTCCTGCGGTCAATTGGTCTTCGAGAATATTCGCGCTACTTGTGCTTCAATTTCCCATTCACACATGAAAGGTCGTTGCTGGGGAACTTGAAGCACTATCCATGGCGAGTAGATGAGGACCGGTTCAAGTCTTGGAGACAAGGAATGACTGGATACCCATTAGTAGATGCTGGCATGAGGGAACTTTGGGCTACTGGTTGGACACATAATCGGATAAGAGTCATTGTTTCAAGTTTTGCTGTGAAATTTCTACTAATTCCATGGACTTGGGGAATGAAATACTTTTGGGATGTGCTATTGGATGCTGACCTAGAAAGCGATATTCTTGGTTGGCAGTACATATCTGGGAGCTTGCCTGATGGTCATGAGCTTGGTCGTCTTGATAATCCAGAGGTATGCAATTACTAGAGCAAAACATTTTAGCACCAAGTCATGTGTGAGCCAGCTGGTAAGCTGAATAATCACACAATAACTTGTGAGCAATGTTTATATTGACATTTAGGAAGTTTTGATCATGAGATAGTTCAAAGATGATTAGCCCATAATGTGTTTATTATGCCTCTAAACTGAGGCTTTGTGACTCTATAGATTACCCCAGTTTATCCTTCAATTAACGACTTGTCTTGTAATTTGAACTATACATGGAGAAGATGGCATTTTACTTTAAATTTGAAAAAAAAAGGCTGACCAAGTTGTGATTTCTTACAGTAAAACACATAGCACCAGCCTGGCCAGGCCTAACATTAGCCAGCAGCCTTTTGCTCAAAAACAGTAGCCAGCAAGATAGTTGCGCTCAACCTACCCAACTTATTTGTGTAGTGCCTGAGCATAGCCAGCCTGCCTAACAAACAACTCTACATGGCCAATATTTCATTATGTGATAGCGTTGTCGTTGAGTATATCAGTGGCATATCTGCTATTAATAGTTGTGTTTACTGTTTCTCCTATCCACCCATAGGGTTCTCCCTACATTAATACCGCATTTGTTTTCACCATTTTCTTATGGTTTATCTATAATCCCTCCTACAGATGTATACACACATGCAACTTCATGGCTTTTGTTAAGTTGTGATTTTCAAAGGGTTTGTATCATATATTCTTTTGAAGAACTTGCTCTTAGTTTATGATACTGTCTTGCACAGTTTTGTTTATCATGTTGTACTTGCGTATAGTTTGATAAATTTGTTTGTATCTGAGCACTACATAATTTATCTTTCACAAGAGATTTATCTTTCTTCCTGTTGGGGCATCATTGCATGCAAAACTAGGTTCAAGGTCAAAAGTATGACCCAGATGGTGAATATGTAAGAACTTGGATTCCTGAGCTAGCTAGAATGCCAACAGAATGGATTCATCATCCGTGGGATGCACCAAGTTCTATACTTGAAGTTGCTGGGGTTGAGCTGGGTTTCAACTATCCTAAGCCCATAGTAGAGCTTCATGTGGCTCGGGAGTGCTTAGATGATGCCATCTCTACAATGTGGCAATTGGATACAGCTGCAAAACTAGCAGAACTGGACGGTGAAGTTGTGGAAGATAACTTGAGCACTACAAAAAGTTTTGACATCCCAATAGCTGTTTTGAAGGAACTATCTCCAGGTTCTTCGACTTTTGTTCAAAGGGTTCCCTCTGATAATGGTGGAAATCATAAGTTGCAGACTAATGAAGCGAAGGTAGCAAACAAACAGATTATTTGTGCCGATGTGGCCAAGGCCTCAAATACAGAGAAGACAGGCTCCATAGCAAATTCCTTGGTATCAAGGAAAAGATCCAGTAGTGAGAGTGCGTTTGATGTTCCCTCTTGTTCATCTTCACCTGAAGTGCATTCACGGAATCAGGATCCTGGTGGTTCGTTAGATGGGTCTTCAAGATACCTCCTGCAGAAAGCACGGAGAAACTGTGCTGGTAAGGTAAGCCTAATTATCACACTTGGGAGACTTGTTGCACAAGAAAATCATATGATTTTGCCATATTTTCTTGTTTTCGATGAGTTAAGCAAACATGCCATGATGCACCATTATAACCAACCTGTCAAATAAATGGCAGTTACCCTGTAAGGGGTTAGATTCAAGTACCTTCGTAAACTCACCTTGATATTTAGACGCCTTTCTAAAGTTTCTACAGTCTTTTGCCCTTGAATGCACTCTGTAGATCATGGAAAGGTTATTCAAGGCGCTAGGCGGGCAGAGAGGGATCGCGCGATCGCCTAGCATCTAGGCGGCCAAATTAATTTGCACTCTGGCAACAATTTTAACAATAATGCATGACTATTTTGAATATGTTGATATTTTATTATGTAGTAATACGTGCTATTTAAGATGAGAGCATAAATCATATTTTCTAAAGAAAAAATATTCTATGTGCCATTGCAGAGTCTCTTAATATATAACATGCCATCATCACATAGTCGTTTCTCTTTTCTATGCCATTGCAATTGTTGATTTATTGTCCTATGTGTCACTAGCAATAACTTCTCTTTTTTTGTTTAAGCTATGTAAACGTTCCAAAAAATTTCAAAAAATATTGAGTTATTAAGTATGCAAAAATCTGAACATACAATTTTTAGTTATGATATATTTACATGGCTTAAACAAAAAAGAAAAATTTTCGCCAATGACACATAGAACAAAAAACTAGCAATTGCGACAAGACAAAAGAAAGAAATGACTAAACGATGGCATGTAGGACTTTAAAGACTATGCAATAACATAGAAAAATTTACCCTTTTTAAAAAGAAAATCTTCTACATAATCATGTGATCAATCAGTAATCACCGTGTAAAGCCACTTAATCTCATCGTCTAGACGGCTAGGACCGCCTATATGGGCTGGACGCCTAGGTCACCACCTAGGGTGGCCTAGGCCCTAGGCGGGGTGGGGGCCACCGCCTAGGGGAGCCATTGCCTGCATAAGTTGTTTTAGAAAAATCATCTGGTGCTAGGCATGGTAGTGAAAATGGCATACACTGTTGGCAGATTTCATATCAAGTCTGGACCAGACTTTAATTAGGTGACACCTGTGTGTCGTTTCTTAGTGAAGGGTGAATTACCTACATATCTGCAGGGCCTTTTTGGATCCTGAGAATTCTAAAAACTCAGGAGTAGGAAAAATGTAGGATTCCGTTATTTAGCCATGTTGAATCACACATGATTGAAATCCATATGAATTGTTCAAGCATGCCATTTTATTTTAGTACAGGAAAATTGCAAGAATTTTAAGATTAAATCATGATTACGTGGATAGAGAATAGGGAGGACGAGAGATTTTGCATTAGAATTCTTTAAGGAGTGTAAGAAATGGCTCAGCTGAGTGGTAGAAATCCTCCACAATTTGAAAGACAATGTCCTATCCTATGAAATCCCTTTTTGCAACTATCTACGAATCAAATTCGTCTATAATTTTTTTCTTTTGGATTAGATTCCTCTGTTTTTTCCTTCAAAATTCCTCTGAATCAAAAGAGAAACCATAATTGGAGATGAAGAGAACTTCTGAGAACTGACCTATGTTTCGCAATTACTTGTGCATTTTTTTTTGGCTTGTTAAAATTAAATCCTAGCGCAAAAGTGTGTACAATTCAATCCATCCACTGCCCATCACGTACTATCCTGACTACATGCATCATGCATAGTATTTATATTCTTTCAGAGATGTATATTTTTGTCCTTACATCAGAAATTAATGCGTTTTGCAGGTTGAAGGTGACACTGATGCAGATAGTGATAGTGATACAAGCATCGAAAGACCATCCAAGAGAACCGCTTAGACATGCTGCCTGACAAGTGAAGGGAAGTTGGAAGGCTCCACTGACTGAACAATGATGCTGTTTTTTAGATAATGGAAGAGTCTTCATCCTTTGCACCAATTAGGGATGCACACGGCCAACTCAACAATGGTGTAAAGAGTGCAAGTGTGCAACATGTGAGATCTTCCCGTATTCCCACACATAAGAAAATTTTGTACATTTATAGTCTGTTTATTTTGTCAAAGTTGTTACGAATCTGTAATTAGTTGAGCTCTAAAATGACGGTTTTCCTCTCCAAAAAGAAACGAGACGGTTTACCTTTGTTGCAATAAGAGGTTCAGTGAAGTATGTGCTTCTGCTATACTTGATATAGATGCAAGGTTCAAACTATCGATGGTTAATCGTGCCTGTATGATCAGTGAGATGTTCTGTTCAGGCTCTCTCCAACAGGAATTCTTAAATTTAATCCCCTATCATCCTATGGTCTCATATATAATCTTCCTTTAAAAAAATCTCTCTATATATTTTTTTCATCTTCAATGATGTTTTCTATATGAAGAATTGTATATGGAAAGAAGAGAGAATCTCTATATATGAAGGAATGGAGAGAAAATCTCTATTTTAGGAAACACAATAGGAAACGCTGTTGAATCATATAGAGGAAGAATTCGTCCTCGAATTCGTCCTCTATTCTACAGTGGAGTACGTTTTTAGAGAAGCTGGAGACATCTGGCAACTCAAAGTACAGATCGCGATTGGATACCGGATAGCTTCTCAGGCTCTATTCTTCCCATGGCAAGCCGCATCCTTGACGCCGCCAAACCAGCCATCTTCCGCCGCGCGCACGCCTTCCTCCTCACCTCCGGGCACCTCGCGTCCCGCTCCTCCGTCAACTCGCTCCTCCGCGCAGCCCCATACCCCTCCGCCTGCGCCCTGCTCCTCCGCCTCCTCCTCCTCCACCGTATCCTACCGGACCACCTCTCCCTCTCCTTCTCCCTCCACTCCTGCGCCCGCCTACCCTGCCACGCCGTCGCCAGCCTACTCCACTCCCTCGCCGTCAGGCTTGGCCACGCCCGTGACGTCTACGTTGTCAACGCGGCCGTCTCCGCCTACTTTACCGCCGCCGACGTCCCCTCCGCCGAGCGGTTCTTCTCGGAGACCTCCAAGGATGTCGCCAACGTTGTTACCTGGACAACCATGGTCACCGGACACGCCAACGCTGGCGACGTGGGCAGGGCCGAGTGGTTCTTCGAGGCCATGCCGGAAAGGAACGTGGTTTCTTGGAGCGCAATGCTGGGCGCGTACGCTGGCGCCGGGAGGGTGTCCAAGGCGCGGAAGCTGTTCGAGAGAATGCCCAACCGGAGTGCCGCAACGTGGGCCTCGATGGTCACTGGGCTCGTGCAGTCCGGGCACTACGAGGGGGCGTTGAGGGTGTTCAGCGACATGATTGAGAGGGCTGTGGTGCCGAACGAGGCTGCACTGGTGAGCGCGATCTCTGCGTGCGTTCAGCTGCGATCGCTGGAGCATGGTGCATGGGTGCATGCATATGCAGAGAGGGAATTGCACGGAGGGATGACTGTTGTCGTCGCGACAGCCATTGTGGACATGTATGGCAAATGTGGGAGCATCAACAATGCGATCAGGGTGTTTGCGGCAATGCCTGAGAGAAACATCTACTCGTGGAACTCGATGATCACTGGTCTCGCCATGAACGGCAGAGAAAAGCAGGCGTTATCACTGCTCTGGAAGATGCAGCTGGCTGGTGTTCAGCCAAACGACATAACCTTTATTGGGTTGCTGTGCGCTTGCAGCCACTCAGGTCTTGTTGACGGGGGACGCTGGCTGTTCAACAGGATGGCCAGTGACTTTCTGATCCAACCAGTCCCAGAGCACTATGGCCTCATGGTTGATTTGCTTGGACGGGCAGGTCATGTCAGAGAAGCTGTAGATTTTGTCAGGAGTATGCCTGTGGAGCCGCATCCAGGCTTATGGGGTGCTCTTGCAGGTGCCTGCAAGGTCCACGGCGAGGTGGAGCTCGGTGAGGAGGTTGCAAAGAAGCTCATTGAGGTGGAGCCCCGATGTGGTGGCCGATACATCCTCCTGTCAAACATATATGCCACCTCGAACAGATGGGATGACGTGGCTACTGTGCGAATACTATTGAAGGATCGCAAGGCTCCCAAGGGCATTGGCGGTGCCGTGGTTAGAAATTGTTAGATAAGTCCTGTGCATGCATTTGTTAGGTTTACCTAACAACAATTAGGATTAACCAAGTGCATGAACACGAACAGTAATGTGGAATATAGATCGATAAATCACCATTGAGGGTGCTGCTCGATGTTACCATCTCGTTAGCTCGGCGAAGATCGATGCGTAGGGAGACGTACGGAAGTAGTACGTACAGAACAGCAGCTCCTCGATCCAACTCCGTCTGGCTCCTGGATGGCGTAGACGGCCCTTCCAGAAGCTCCGGCATGATCCCACGAGATCGGTTGGGGTTTTGAGGAGGTTAGGGCTAACGACACGATTAGATCGTAATTAGCTCAGGTGGTGTCTCAATGCCGCGCCCCTGCCTCCCTTTATATAGTGTGTGCCATGCCCTAGGGGGCCGAAACCTATTAGGAGTAAAATTGGTGTCCCCGATCAGGACTCCTTTAGAGATAAGCTCAATACGAGTTAGAACCCGTTTCCTTAATGACCGTACGAACTAGATTAGTCCGAGATTAATCCTAACATTCTCCCACTTAATCGAAAGACTAACATTTATAAGCCCTCTCTCGATAAAACATCATATCAGGGTAAGCATTACAAAATCCATTAAACAGTCTGTGCAACTTCTGTACCCATAGCACACTAATTCTATCTCGATCAGTATAATTTAAAACTTACGGGAGTGGTTCTAAATTGGCCCTCAAATCCAGGTCAGAGACTTCCCATCACACCCATGTGCACAAAATGATTCTTAAAAATGGTGGGTGGTAAGCTTTTAGTAAGTGGATCCGCAAGCATCTCATCAGTACTAATATGCTTGATAACTATAGTCTGATCCTGGATTCTATCTTTAACAGCAAGATACTTTATGTCAATGTGTTTGGCAGCACCACTTGACTTCTTGTTATTTGCGTAAAATACTACAGGTTGATTATCGCAGTATAAAATGAGCGGTTTAGAAATACCGCCGACCACTCTTAATCCTGGATAAAATTCTTTAGGCATACGGCCTGCCTGGTAGCCTCGTAACATGCCACGAACTCAGACTGCATTGTGGTAGATGCAATAATTGTTTGTTTAGAGCTTTTCCAAGAAATAGCTCCTCCTGCGAGTGTGAAGATATAACCTGATGTCGACTTCTTAGTATCGACACAACTCGCAAAATCAAAATCTGAATAAACAATAACTTCAAGTTTATCAGATTTCTTATACGTGAGCATGTAATCTTTAGTGCCTTGCAAATAACGCAAAAAATCAAAATATGAATAACCAATAACTTCAAGTTTATCAGATTTCTTATACGTGAGCATGTAATCTTTAGTGCCTTGCAAATAAAGCAAAAACTTTCTTAATGGCTTTTCAGTGGTCCATTCCTGAATTTGACTGATATCTGCCAAGCATCCTAGTCACAAAAACTAAGTCAGGGCGAGTACATACTTGAGCGTATACAATGCTTCCGACAGCTGAAGCATAAGGAATCAACTTCATTTGATCAATTTCTTACTGATTCCTAGGACACTAAAATGTCCTAAACTTATAACCCTTTACTATTGGGGCAGGCGAAGCAGAGCACCCACTCATATTAAATCTTTCGAGTACCCTGTCTATATAGGCTTTTTGAGATAAACCCAATGTGCCTTTGGGCCGATCTCGGTAAATTTCAATACCCAAAACATAAGAGGCATTACCAAGATCTTTCATATCAATATTTGAAGAAACAAATCTTTTAATATCATGCAACAGATCTGTCGACGGTTGAGATATCGATCTCAAGTCGCTAAGGTTCTTTAAAATTGAGATAGGAGACACGCCGAACAACGACGAACAGCAACGAACAGGAGACAGGGGTTTTTATCCTGGTTCAGGCCTCTCGAAGAGATAATAGCCCTACGTCCAGCCTTTCTTATATATCAGAGATGAATACAAGAGGTGGCTCGACGAGACGAACAAGTCTCGGCGAGATTATGGTGTGTACAGGAGGTAATATGCGACAATGCGAAGTCTCTCCATGTGTACGTCTGTACGTCGTGCCCTCTACACGCCGTAGGGGCTCTATTTATATAGTGCTGATGAACCGACCTACCAAGGGATAATCGGGCCGGGCTGACTACGAGTACGTAACGAACTCGTACCATGCCAAATACATCCCGAGGCAGATAAGGCATACTCCTAGTCTTGGGGATCACGACTCCTACTCCAATCCGGGAAACCACGTCCGGGTCTTCAAGTTCACTGCTCTGGAAGATGCAGCTGGCTGGTGTTCAGCCAAACGACATAACCTTTATTGGGTTGCTGTGCGCTTGCAGCCACTCAGGTCTTGTTGACGGGGGACGCTGGCTGTTCAACAGGATGGCCAGTGACTTTCTGATCCAACCAGTCCCAGAGCACTATGGCCTCATGGTTGATTTGCTTGGACGGGCAGGTCATGTCAGAGAAGCTGTAGATTTTGTCAGGAGTATGCCTGTGGAGCCGCATCCAGGCTTATGGGGTGCTCTTGCAGGGGCCTGCAAGGTCCACGGCGAGGTGGAGCTCGGTGAGGAGGTTGCAAAGAAGCTCATTGAGGTGGAGCCCCGATGTGGTGGCCGATACATCCTCCTGTCAAACATATATGCCACCTCGAACAGATGGGATGACGTGGCTACTGTGCGAATACTCCTGAAGGATCGCAAGGCTCCCAAGGGCATTGGCGGTGCCGTGGTTAGAAATTGTTAAGATCTGTGCATGCATTTTGAAACACGCCGATACATTAGCCATGTACTCCCTCCGGTCAAAAAAAGAAGTCGCCGTTGACTTTTGAACACGCCTTTGACCATTCGTCTTATTCAAAAAAATTATATAAATATTATTTATTTTGTGATTATTTGGTTTATTATTAAATGTATTTTAAGTATTACTTATATTTTTACATATTTGAACTAAATTTTTGAATAAGACGAATGGTCAAAGACGTATTCAAAAGTCAACGGCGACTTGTTTTTGTGACCGGAGGTAGTATTAATTTATACATGGACCACACCGTTACATTAACCATATATTAATTTATACATGAACCCATTCGTAGCATATACATTAACCATATATTAATTTATACATGAACCCATTCGTAGCATAAAACCACAACTATCACACAAATGACAAAAATAAAATTCCGAGTAATAAAATTTTTATTCACCAGCCGTCTCGCTTACAAATATAATTCTTTATAATAATCATCATAAACATATGCTACAGAGAAATAAATAATACATGTATATTACAATTCTCTTTCTTCTTTTCTTTTCTCAACATATTTTTCCTATCTATTATTCTGGGGCCGTAGTTCTGTCCAAGCTGTCGTTGTGCCATCTCAAAACTCTGCCCGTCCCCTGTCTATCTGCACAACATTAGCACACCAAATAATTCACAGTATTATAAGTTGAACAAATCCATCAACACTAATCAAACCAGCTAAAAAGTTAACTCTCATTAAAAGAGTTGTAGGCCGTCAGGATTCTAGTAGCCTTATGTTCATCGGGACACCAAGCCGTCCGGGCCAGCCGGTCTCCCTCACGGCTACAGATTCATCACCCGGCGATATAACGAACCCGAGTGTAATATCAGTTAGTTTTAAGCAGCAGCGCACATATCAACTTCTCTCAACATTAGGTTCCAAACCGGACAAATGACACTTCAACCAAGGGACAACAACACTAGCCACACCTCAGGACAGCATGTTCCAAGGGAAGCTTACGGCCAATAGAAAAAGGGACACTTATACAGCCACATAAGGGCAGCCATAGAAGGTCCATGCTCCCCACATACCAGCCAACCTGCCCACAGGTTTCCACAACAGGAAACTACACAAAAGGGAATATATATCCCGCTGTAGAAAGCCCTTGGGTAGTTTCTTCAGAACCACACTTAAGCAAAGGAAGAATGTAGAGTAAGGAGGGGGCTGAAAGGGACAAGGAGGAGGGCCCTTGCTGCTGCTCCCAAGCCACCAGGCTGCAAGAGTAAGAGGAAGAGGTGACCCAAGCAGCCAAGTGGAAAAGCAAGGAGGAGCAGGAGCTAGGAGGCTGCACATCTCCATTTCTAGTCCACAAAACAGTAAACCATTTCTGACCAGCTAGAGGAGTAAATCCACCTTTAGCCATTCCACCTTCAAGTTATCAAAGGCACAAGAGAATACCATTGTGTCCAGCCATCAAAACACACATGCAAGATCTAATCGAGCTGCCTCCAGCTATAAAACTCACATGCAAAACCAAATCAAGCCACCAACTCACATGCAAAACCAAATCGAGCCATCTCCAGCTATGAAACATACATGCATGACCAAATCAAGCCTCATATAGCAGTAAAACCTGCATGCATACTGATCCACACATGCACATTCACTGCATTACATTTTGGAGATCAACAATAGGAAAATGTAGCATGGCAGGATTTCCTAGCAGCCATATTAACCAGCTACCAAGTATACAAGCATGCATTTCATTTTGCTACTTAACCCAACTCAGAACTTTAGATGTGAGCATAAGCCATTGTGCACTAGGGTTGCCATCGGGAGCTCCCAGAAGTCTCAAACTCCCCGGCGCTAATTCGATCTCTAGAAACTGCAACCAAGGCCATCCAACTAATAAACCTAGCAGCAAATCAAGCATGAAGTTCCTAACAAAGCTCATCTCAGGGCAGTGCAGCAGCTATTCCAAAATCTAGCATTCAAGCATAGAATCAACCGTAGCAACACCACCCCAATATACAGCATCAAGCACAACACACTTGCATAGTCTTTGGCAACCAAATCTCAAAATTAGGGTTTTAAACAGTAAGGGATTTGGGGAAGAAGAGGGGAACTAGGGATTCGGGGGACTTAGCTCGGGTGAATGGTAGTTGCGGTGGAGAGGAGCCGAGGCGCGCCGCCGATGCCACCAAAGCCGCCTCCGCCGTGGCTATTCCCCAAGCACGCCGGAGAAGGGGATCGGGGCAGGGTAGGCACCTTGGGATTTGGCCGGCTAAGTGAGCCCCCGAAAGCTCCCCCCTCATTTCCCTTTTAACTTCTGGATAAAATCAATACTAAAACAATAAAATAAACATAAACATAAAATAAAATAAAATGAATAATAATAATACATAAATAAAAAACTTAGGACCAAAATGAAGTAATAGTTTCTTGCTGCATTCAGTGAATAGTTCTTTTACTGCTAGTTATTTTTATCTATTTACCACCTCCTAAAGTCGATTAACGAAATTTTAGGACTTAATCTAAATCAACCGATCGAGGGCGATAAAGGGAGAACAAGTTCCGAGTACTGGATTGAAATAGAAGGCAAGCATTACCCTGATGGTAAGTAGAGTATTTTATCTATAAGCATTATTTTATTATACATGCATATACACTCATAGCATATCAGATATCATGATTCATTTGAAAATAAATAGCCTAGAAGAAGAAAGTTCTAGCGATTCGATCGATGGAGCAATCGAGTTGTTGTAATTATTATGGTGGATGAAGGGTGCCCTAGGAAAGATGCAAAGGCCAGGCGAGGCCCTTCATAGGGTAGCATATAAGGTTAACCCGCTATCAGTCGGGTACAGAGCTGTATAAAAATTGTATCAACCTTGGTCTTGCGTAGCGGTCAGAGAAGGTTATCTATGCAGTGGTTACATGCTCCACATTGGGTATGTAGATTGTTAGGAAGGGTGGGTGAGCGGACCCATGGTATCCCCGACCGACAGCACTATATTATGCCGAGATGATACTCATTGTCCGGCGTCAGGGATGAGTAAAACGGAAACGAGGATAAGTGATGGAGGACGAGGTTGTGAGTAAGGCACGTCTAAAGTTAAATACCATCACTTATTCTACGACCGGGCTAGAGATGTAACTGACCGGAATAGGATAAACACTCTGAGCTCCGAATTTATTTGGGGCGACTACAGGTAAAGTGGTACAAACCTACGCAGGGTAAAATCATGGATTCATGCCAGTCTCCTGGAATGGAGATTACGGAGGCTAAACCCACCTCGTATACGAGTGCTAGTAGCTTTTCTTCAATTAAAACTGGTCAACTCTTGCAAATAAAATGGTATTTTATTCTAATAAAGTGGAAGATAGAGACTAGAGTAGGTATGCTCGGTCACGAAAAGATTTATCTTGTTTACTCTGATTTTAATGTTGCTATTATTGCTTGTTGACTACTCTGTACTCACTCTTGCTATTAAACCCTTTCTTAGATGCGAACCGGGAAAGCAATGTGAGCGATTGCCAAGACAACCCTGTCTCCGATGGGCATTTTGAAATAGAGCCATATTCTGAGGATATGGGCCTTTTGGAAAACTATCTTTAGCAATTCCTCGCGTAGCGTTAGGTGATGAATATTACAATAAAGGGCATCGTACTATTGCCATGAATGTTTAAGGTAAGTAGTGTACTTTATTGTATAGTTTATACATTCGGCTCTGCGTGGCATCATGATGTAATAAAGCATGAGACTCTATTTAATTATTGTTATGCTGCAATACTCTGACTTGAGCAATGAACTTGAAGTGACATAGTCAGAGTTATGTACTTCGGGTGTATATTCTGACGCCCACACAATTATCTCATGGTTTTCAGTTCAAAGATGATATTAGCATGTGGTAAATGGGAGGGTCGTCTCACATTTTCAGTTTCAGAGTCAATTTTGTCATCAGTTTTTATTCCAGTTTTTACTGCTTGTTTAGTTTCAATCTTTATTTGGTCAGTTGCACATTGCTGATTAATAGGATCATGCAAGTGCAGGTAGTGGGTGTTTATGGCCACGATCAGGACTTACAAGGTTTTGGCTAAGTCGGTCTTGTAATAGTCTATTTATGCTAATAAAGAGATATGGAAAAGTTACCGCTTTGCGGCCCAAAACACCTTACCTCTGATTTGGAGTGTATCTAACATTTGGTATCAGAGCCGTGTGAGAGACCCTGGTGAGGTTCCCCACTTAGTGTTAGCCATGGAGGCCGATGGTCGCGGCGCTGGTGGGCGAGGTTTCGGCGGTAGAGGTGATGGCGGCGCGGAAGGGGGCGGTGCCGCAGGTGGTCGCGGAGGCCGCGGTGGCAACGGCTCCAGGACGCCCCCACGGCGACGCGTGCCGTCGCCCTCACCCCCACCACGTTGTGGTAGGAACCACAATGGAGAGGCGCGCGAGGTCGTAGTCGAGCAGGTGTTGAAGGGAGCATCGAGCTCCATCAAGTACCCCATGCTCTCCCGCACCAACTATGTCGAGTGGGCGCTAGTAATGCAGGTGAATCTTTAGGCGCAAGGCCTATGGGATGCAATCGACCCCGGCACCGACGACTTCTAAGATGATCGGATGGCGCTATCCGTGATTCTTCGCGCGGTGCCACCGAAGACGCGCTCACTGTCAAGGACACGGTGAAGGAGGCATGGGACACCATCAAGATCGTGCGGATGGGTGTTGAGCGTGTCTAGGAAGACAACACCTAGAAGCTCCGTCGTGACCTCGCCAACATTGAATTCAAGGATGACGAGACCGTTGACGAATTCTCCATGAGGATCTCGGCATGTGTAACATCCCAAATTTTAAACACAAATTTGGCACGTTAATTTTTCTAAAAGCATAGCATCAAAATAATTTAATGTTCATCTGCATCATGTCATAAGTACATCATTAATTAAATTGTCCACTTTGTGAATAAAAATATTTATGCATTTTAAACTTTGTTAATGTTAACTCAGCAAGAAAAAAAAACTTCTTTTAAAATATTTTGATCAACTGTGTAAATTAATTCAAGAAAAAGTTTTAATTAAAGTTTAGAGGAGCAAGCTGAGGAGGAAATCTACCTCTTAATAAATCATCTTCTCTCTATTGGGCTACAGCCATCTCCTTTCCCTTCATGCTAAGCCCCACCTGTTAACTTTATCTTCCTCCCATGATTCTCTCTCTGTGCTCCCAAGTCTCTCTCTCTCTCTCTCTCCTGCACTCTCTTCTTTGCGTGCGTTGCCTCAACCTGATGCTGGCCACACCCTGGCCGCCGTCACTCCGTGCTACCTCTGCGCCGTGCACACTCACCTCTGCCGCCATAACTCGCTCTGCGCCATTGTCGCTTGCCATTAACTACTCCGCAGTTCCTGCCTGTGTCGCTTGTGCACATCCTATGCCAACGGCGCCCCGAAGATCGTGCCTTGACCATGCCCTGTCCCCCGCGCCGCGCCAACCGCCTGGCCTCGCTATCGTTTTGTCGCCGCTGTGGATCAACAGTGGACGTCACTCGTTGTTTCCGCCTCTGTGCTCCCATGGTGACTTGGAGGCGAAGCCTCCGCTCCCTCTTGCCTATAAATCAAGGCCCTGTATCTCTTTTTCCCCTTGCCCAGTGCCCTGTCGTGCCTGTGCTTCTCCCCGGTGAGCTCTGTTCATTTTCATGGTGTTCTCTCACTTCGTCGTCATATCCTCACTCTCTCTCTCTCTCTCTCTCTCTCTCTCTCTCTCTCTCTCTCTCTCTGTAGCAGCATCGAAGGAGTCCGGAGCGTTGTCGTAGTCAAGGTGCAAGCCATCGCCGATGTTCCCGTGGAGCCGCCTCGGTCCGTGGAGACCTCGTCGTCTACATCGCCGCCCTTGCACGAGCCTTCTCCGGAGCTGCTGCTCACTTAGGTAACTCCCTAGTGTCCCCCTGGTGTTGTTCTTAGTCCCGCCGTGTCGAAACACTTCCGAGCCAGCTGCACCAAGTCCTCCCATGGCTACTGTGCTAGCTAGCTATAGGAAGAAGAAGCAGTCATGTAGCTTGTGTATAAAACTATAAATATGTGTCCTCGGCGGCGGAACCATCGATCGGCGAAATCACAACTATAGGTCTCTATGAAAGCACTGAGTCGATAGGAATCCATTTTTACAGTCGGTTTGTGAAATGGAGGTCACCATAGTTGGCTAGCCGAGCTCCATCGAGCTCCTATGGAGTTGCTGTACGTGCTGCATGTGTTGCTGCATGCATGGCTTGAGGTTGAAGATGATTGCTCTGAGATTGGTGCTAGTGTGAGGATGGATAGCTCTTGGATAAGTGAAAACGTATTTGAGCATAATACGTTTTCTAGAGTTGAAAACGCACACATAAGTATAACCCAAAATTCAATAATTCTTAATTTCTACTAAGACCTGTTATAATACAAACTGAACAAACCATTTTGCATTAAATAACAAATAACGAATGATTTTCAAATACTTTATAGAAATGACGAAAAATATTTTTTCGATGCATATACTTGATTTAATAAAAATATAAAAATATAGAATGGTTGTGCATGCTTGTAGGTATGGCACCTTAATTTGTTAAAGGCTTAGTCTATCATTTCATGTGCATGCATCACATTTCCATGCATATTTCTTTCATGCATTATTTTTAAACAAAATCGCATAAAAATATTTCCATGTTTAATGGATGATTGTGCTATCTTGTTTGTGATGTCCGCATGGTTAGGAGCTCAAGGAGCGTTAGACCCGTCCGACGTCGCCGGTTGCTCCTACCCGTCTTCTGACCAAGGCAAGTCTCCTTGATCATACTATAAGCCTTGTGCTTTGTTTTAAAAATGATTTATTAGAAATTGAAAACCTAAATGCTAGATTAAAACTAAAAATGCCGTATTTGGTAGCTACTAGTTATGCAACCTAATGAATCATGGTAAGACTAGTGATAGGTTTAAACCATAAGGAGTTACTATTAGTCCTGTGTATATATACATTCCATTGATGGTAGGAAAAATGCCTAAAAATAATATTATCAAAATGACGCTATAATTCCTGTCTGTGAAAATAAATTGTGTGAAGAGAAAAGGGTTGAGAAAGGTTTAAGAAAATTCTTTGCGAAAGACTGAAGCATAGAGGGCGATGCCATGGGTGAAAAATGAATTTATCTCTCTCCCCTAAAAACTTCCGACTAGTGAGAGAATTTTGCCGGTTTAGTGCAATAAGGTACCGTTTTGAGAAACGGGGCTAAATTATTATCTCTCTTCTAGTTTAAGGACTGCTCGTCCTATGGACCTACGAACTGAGCCACACAGTACGACCTCGAGCCCCGTTATGGGACGGGCCTAGTTGTTAACCGAAAAACACTAGCGGAGACCCCCCGACGGTCGCCGTTAGTGTTTGAATCTAACGGCTTTGTGGCGAAACACTTCTGTGTAGCCTCTCGAGGGTAAATCGTACCCACTCTGCAGAGTTAAAACTATCATGGTAGCCGTGCTCGCGGTCATGAGCATGCAAAGGGACTGTTCATATGGTAGCTCTTATTTTCCAAAAACCGAGAATTTTCAAAATGATTTGAGTTGAGTAAAAGTTGTTGAGAAAGAGCTTTGATCTTGAGAAAGGTACTACCGGCTTGCATCATTAATTGGGTTCGACCTATCATGAATTGCTTGCGCGGTTTCGACCTACCCCTTGTTTCGAGTTATTCCCCGTAATGGGAAGAGACTGAGGAAGAGACTCGCTACGGCATGCGGCCGAATGGTGAGAGTATTTTGAGAATGAGCCCCAAAAGATAAATATTTCAGTTTAAAACTTTCTTAGAAGTGCTTTTATAAAACTAGAAAAAGAACAAAAATGCATTTCCGTAAAACTACCCAAGCCATCCATTTGTACTAAACCCCATTTGCATATATTCTCGACTTGCTGACTATCTTTGTACTCACCCCTATTTCCCCTTCGCCTCTTTAAAAATTTCAACAGTCGAGGAGGCCCCCTACGA
Source organism: Raddia distichophylla (assembly GCA_005191435.1). Lineage (NCBI taxonomy): Eukaryota > Viridiplantae > Streptophyta > Magnoliopsida > Poales > Poaceae > Raddia > Raddia distichophylla. The sequence goes on along the minus strand of SPJY01012519.1, from coordinate 1,679,307 downwards.
CTCTCCATTTAAGGAGGACCCGGACTACGAGGAGGAGGAGAACTTCGAGGACGAAGAGTTGGGATGTGTCCTGCTTGCCGCTTTGCCTGTTGAGTAGTCTAGCTACTAGAATAAATCGTGCTATGTTGGGCTCCTGCGTCACCGTGTGTGTAACTCTGTATCTTGGCCTACGTGCCGTGCTTGATGTATTAAGTTGTGATTTTCTTTGGGACGCTTAGTCCCCTATGTTGTAATAATGTAACTCGAAGGCAATGTACCACTATTGTTGAATTGTGTGTGCTAGCCATGATCTTCTGGGACTAGTACTGTCTGGCATCTTCGTCGGTCAGGGCTCCGCCGATAGCCACCGGCATCACCGTCAAAGAGGAGTGTGAGCTAGCTCAGTTCGAGCGGAAAGAGGAAGCAGAGGACATGGAGTGGCTGTTGGATACGGGCGCCACCAATCACATGACCGGCGTTCGTTCATCCTTCACTGAGCTTGATGCAAGTGTCTATGGCTCGGTCTACTTTGGTGATGGTTCATCGGTGCATATTGAAGATCGAGGCACCATTGGGGGCAACACCGAGCTCTCACTGGTGTCTACTATATTACAAGACTCACCACCAATATTCTCAGCCTTGGTCAGCTGGATGAGGCGGGAAACAAGGTGGAGATCAATGGACGGGAGCTGCACATTGTTGATTCCTCAAAGAGTTTGCTTCCAAAGGTACATCGTTCTCCAAATCATCTGTACATTTTGAGGATCAAGGTGGCTAGACCTGTATGCCTAGCTGCAAGGGGGTCTGAAGTGGCATGGCAGTGGCATGCGCGCTTTGGACATCTGAATTTTTTTGCTTTGCGCAAGCTTGCGCAGCTGGAGATGGTGAAGGGGTTGCCCAAGATCGACCACGTCGATCAGGTTTGTGATAGCTTCCTCATTGGCAAGCAGAGGCGCACTCCATTCCCCAAGGAGGCCAAGTTCAGAGCGAAGATGAAGCTAGAGCTAGTTCATGGTGACCTCTGTGGCCCAATCACGGTGGCAACAACTGCCGGTAACAAGTACTTCCTTCTGCTCATTCATGACATGCCACGCTACATGTGGATCATGGTGCTCAAGTCGAAGGGAGATGCAGCAGCTGGAATCAAGCATTTCCTGTGGCGTGCTGAAGCTGAGAGTGGTCACAGGCTTAAGGCGCTACGTACTGATCATTGTGGTGAGTTCACTGCGATTGAATTTGGAGAGTATTGTGCTGAGAGAGGGGTGGAGCGTCATCTCACGGCGCCCTATTCCCCTCAGCAGAATGGTGTTGTGGAAAGGCGCAATTAGACGATTATTGGGGTTGCTTGCAGCATGATGAAGGCCAAAGGGGTGCCCATGAGATTCTGGGGGAGGCAGTGACTACTGCTGCCTCTCTCTTGAACAGATCACCTACAAAGAAGTTGGAAGGGAAGACACCGTTTGAGGCTTGGTATGGAGTGCGACCAGCGGTGAACTTTCTTCACACCTTCGGCTGTTATGTCAAAAATACCAAGCCCCACTTGCACAAGCTGGAAGATCGCAACAAACCAATGGTGCTGTTGGGCTATGAGGCATACTCCAATGCCTACCAGCTGTATGATCCCATCACTGATCGGATGGTGGTGTCACGAGATGTGGTGTTTGATGAGAGTGCAAATTGGGATTGGAGCAAAGGAGCCACTAACTATGGAGTACTAGACTACTTCAACCACTCCAACGCCAGTCGCTGTGTCACCTTCTCTGGTGGTTGCATCACCAATTTCTCTTCCAGCATCGTCGGCAACAGCAGGTGGCTCTACTCAAGGTACACCGGAAATTGAGCTTGCAACTCTACCATCACATGACTTTGAATTGGATGCATATGCTGATGATGATGAAGTTCCTAGATATCACACCATGGACAATCTTCTTGGTCCAGCTATGACACCAGGACTGGCTTTGCGAGAATTGGGTGTAGAGGAGCTCCATGTGGTTAGTGCAGATGAACCTACTTCGGTTGAAGAGGCAGTGGGAAATCTGAATTGGCGAAAAGCAATGGAGGAACTGCAATCCATTGCTAACAACAGGACTTGGAGCTTTGTTGACCTTCCAGCATGTCATCGAGGCTTGTGGCCAAAGGCTATGTACAGAGACAAGGAGTTTTTTCCCCTGTTATCACATTGGAATCAGTGAGCCTTCTGTTAGCTCTTGCTGCACACAATGCTTGGGAGGTCCATCACCTGGATGTTAAGTCAGCATTTCTCAATGGTGAGCATGAGATGGAGGTGTATGTGGTTCAACCTTCAGGATTTGAAGCCACAGAACATGCAGGAAAGGTGTTGCGCCTACACAAGGCATTGTATGGACTTCGCTAAGCATCTCGGGCTGGGAACACAAAGCTGGATATCACTCTGGTTTCTCTTGGTTTTCATCAGAGTTATTGTGAGCATGGGGTGTATCCACAGGGTGATTATCATAACCGATTGATTGTGGGTGTCTATGTTGATGATTTGATCATCACCGGAGGAAATAGTAGTGGGATAGCCAATTTCAAGGAGGAGATGAAGCCGTGGTTCAAGATGAGTGACCTTGGTGCCCTTCACTACTATCTGGGCACTGAGGTTGTTCAAGGAGCTAGAGGCATCAAGCTTGGACAGATGGCTTATGCTGAGAAATTGGTGGAGAAGGTTGGTTTGAAAGGTTGCAATCCCTGCCAAACTCCAATGAAAGTGAGGCTCAAGCTTATTAAGGTCAGTTCTGCACCAATGGTTGATTGTTCTTTCTATAGAAGCTTGGTTGGAAGCCTGCGCTATTTGCTGCATACAAGACCAGATTTGGCTTATTCAATTGGATATGTGAGTCGTTTTATGGAGCAACCTCATGAAGACCATCTCACGGCTGTTAAGCACATCCTACGTTATGTGGCTGGAACAATGTATTGGGGGTGTTTTATGCTACTGGGAAGAAGGATGGTGAAGCACAATTGTTGGGCTTCAGCGATAGTGACATGGGGGGTGATATTGATGATAGAAAGAGTACATCTAGGATAATCTTCTTCTTCAATGGCAACCCTATTACTTGGCAATCTAACAAGCAGAAAGTTGTGACTTTATCTTCTTATAAAGCTGAGTATATAGTTGCAGCATCTGCTGCATGTCAAGCTGTGTGGTTGGCAAGACTCATAGCTGAGATGCTTGGAGTTGAGCCTAGCATTCCAATTCTGAAGGTGGATAATAAATCAGCAATACCCTTGATGAAAAATCCAGTCCATCACCACAAAAGCAAGCACATTGATATGAAATTCCATTATATTAGGGAGTGAGCTAAGAAAGGGCAAATTAAGGTGGAGTTCATAGGGACTGCCGAGCAGCTAGGAGATATTCTCACCAAACCTCTTGGGCAAATAAGATTCCATGAGCTATGCCCCAAGATTGGTATCTTCAATGAGTAATTTGCAACAAGACTTAGGCGTTATTGTTAGATAAGTCCTGTGCATACATTTTCAGTTTTAGAGTCAGTAATTGTCGTCAATTTTTATTCCAGTTTTTACTGCTTGTTCAGTTTCAGTCTTTATTTGCTCAGTTACACATTACTGATTAATAGGATCATGCAAGTGCAGGTAATGGGTGTTTATGGCAACGATCAGGAGTTATGAGGTTGTGGCTAAGTGGGTCTTGTAATAGTCTATATATGCTAATAAAGAGATATGGAAAAGCTGCCACTTTGCAGCCAAAAACACCTTACCTCTGATATAGAATGTATCTAACAGAAATGACGTTCAGTGCATGGAATCCATTCATTGTTAGCACTTGTTTCATTCTTTGGATCAATATTGGTATTTTGTGCGATGTTGAATGAGCCACCTTCCATCTTGAAGACATATGCTGCGTTCAAGCCTGCTGTAAGTAATTGTAATACGAGTAGCAGAGCTGCCCAAACCTTGCATGAAGCCAAGAAGTACATCTTTGTATTCCAACATTGAGTGGAAGAGGCTGAAATTTAGAGATAGTCTGCATATGGATTAAGATGTGCATCACTGTATTCAAATACTAACAGGAAGAGGCAGAAGGCTAGAAACTGTTAGGTGATTCAGGTGCACTCACTGATTTGTCACTAATCCTATTTGTACTCTGTACCACTTTTACACCGAGCAAAAATATCCAGTTAGATCAATCCAACTATGCATCTAAACTAGTCTTCTTGCTAGATTTTTACAATTTGTTTATTAATGTTTGCTACCTTCTGCCATAGCATGCATTTATAAAAAGTTAATGACCTTTTAAAGCATTATGAAGTTTGGTTATGATATCCTGCGGAAGAATTGCACTTTCTTTATGCTCCGTCAAGCAGTTTTCAACCTTTAATGTGGAAAGTTAATGCTTATTTGTTTATTTTGCTCTCCTTTTCTGTTTCCCTGGTTTATAGACTCGACTACCAGTAAAGTATATTTGTTTGCCTTTCTCTGAAAATTTCCTGTTAGAGTGCAATATATAGCATGGGTATAATGTCCTGTAAGAAATTCAAATCCTGGACAAGATAAAACAGCAACAAAATAGATGCATGATCCATGGGATGCACCAAGCTCTATTTATTATAGGTGGTTGGAGTTGATGTGAGATTGACTATCCTAAGTCCATTAATGAAATTTTCATGGTTTGAGGAATTTCATATACTTTAAGGTAGACCTGATCAACGGCCGGGCCGGGCCGGGCTTGGCAAAGCCCGGTCCCGCAGGACCAAGCCCGAGCCCGGCTCGGCCCGACGCACCGGGCTTCGGTTTCGGGCCCGAACCCGAAAGCCCGAAGCCCGAAAGCCCGAAGCCCGGCCCGGTCCCGGCTTGTCACGCAATTATTTCGGGCCCGAGCCCGGCCCGGCCCGGTGGCCGGCTTCAGACCGAGGCCCGAGCCCGGCCCGATGCACCGGCCGGGCCGGGCTTTTTCGGGCCGGGTCGGGCCGGGCTCGCCGGGCCGGGCCGCCCATGATCAGGTCCGCTTTAAGGCGATGCTACATATCCACTTTGTGGCAACCTGTCAATTGCATATTACATATAGCTGCAAAACTAACATTTTTTTTTTCCGATGTGGACTACAATCTGGACAACATAAAAGAGTTTGGCTTAAGGTACCAGTTATTAATTCGATCAGAGGACCCACTATGTCGTTGACAGGGTTCATAAAGTCGAAGGAAGTGATTGTTTGGAAGACACAAGGTTCTTATTAGATTCACAGAATCAGGATCGTGGCTCTTTGTTATTGGGTGAACTGTGTTGCACAAGAAAGCAGATTGAGCAAAATATTAGGGCCTATAATTTATGGTGTGGACCTGGGGACGGACGTCCGACGCGCGCTTGTGAAAAAAACTCCCCCTGTTTGCATGCATGCAGTGACGTCAGCGAAAAAGATTCTTTTCTGTTTTCTCTTTCGACGGCCATAGATTTTGACTGGTTGCTCCAATGCACGAACTGTTTGCACCGCTGCGTTCCTCGCATTTTTACGAACAAAACAAGACCAAAATTGCTATAAAAAAGTAACTGAAACAATTTGTTATTTTAATGAAACAATTAGTTTAGCCTGTTGAAACAATATGGCTAGTCTGCTGAAACAATTATTATTGCCTAGTGGACGTATAACCAAGTGAAACAGTTGATTTAGCCTATTGGAACAATATATATAGCATGCTAAAACAATTGATTTAGCCTATTGAAACAATATATATAGTCTGCTGAAACAACTAGTTTAGCCAATTGAAACATTTTGTCCAGGCTGATGAAGCAATTTGTACAGCCTATTGGAACAATATGTCTGGCATGTTGAAACAATTAGTTTAGCCTGTTGGAACAATCTATCTAGTTTGTTGAAACAATTGGTTTAGCCTACTGGAACAATATTTTTGGCCTGTTGGAACAATTAGTTTAGCCTACTGGAACGATATGTCTATCCAAATGCAACAATTAGTTTTTCTATTGGAACAATATGTCTAGCCTGCTGAAACAACTAGTTTAGCCTATTGGAAACAATCTGTACATACTATTGAAACAATTTGGCTAATTAAAAAAATAACAAATAAAAAATAAAAAGTATTTAAAATGAGTTAATCAGGATTTTAGATGAATTATGAAATTTGTTCCATGCATTTCGGACTCCAGATGAAATAGAGACAAAAATGAGAAATTTAGGCCCTATTCTTTTGAGCTGATCTGAACGGCTGAAATGACTGAACTTCGAGAGCTTCTCGAGATAATCTCGAGATTCGGATCCATTTCATTTGACTTGTGTTTTAAAGCGTTAGAACACACCTTCAAAACAGTGAAAAACGGACTTAAAAAACCCAAAACATATGTCTTCTTAAAACATAGATAAGTCGTTAAGTTGTTAAGCCGTTAAGTTGTTAAGCTGAAAAGAACTGGACCTTAAATAGGGAAAAATGAAACGCGCTCTTTTTGCACTCCGTAGTAGGCAGCAGCGAGCGCATGCGTTGGTTACGGATCGCACAGCTGGGCCGCGGGGGTCCGACGCGGTTGGACGCCCGAACAGGAGCATTACCGATAATTTAAGGCAAAATTGGTCTCATACCATCGAAAGATCCCAGGTTTGTGTTTTTACCATCAAAAGACTACAGTTCACTTTAATACCACCCAAAGCTCCTTTTCCTTCTTTTTTTACCACTCTGTCGGCCTCCCCTCGATCTCCCGTTACTGTTCACGTTAATGGTTGCCTAATCATTCACGTAACGCTGGAACTCCTCCTCCACCTCGCAGCTCCGCTTGCATGCATGCATGGATGGGTCGCAGCTTGCAATCACGCTGCTTTGCAGCCCCGGGCGCCATGGATACAAATAATGAACCAAATCCAAATCACGCTGCTTTGCTTTGCAACCCCGCAGCTTGCAATCACGCTGCTTTGCCTAATCAGAAGAAGAGTGCAGTGCAGTATCATACGAGTACAAGCCAAATCCATCTCAGATCCTCATCATCACACACAGCGTGTATATAGGAAACAAATGGATACAAACAATGAACCAAGCTGGTGCTGCGTAGGGGAGCGGCCAGGAGGGGAGCCGCGCAGGGGCGCGGCCAGGAGGGGAGGCGCCTGCGCATGGGGCGGCCAGGAGGGGACAGCGCTCGGGAGGAAGAGGAGCAGGCGACCAGGAGAGGAGTCGGCGCTGGGGCGACCGGGAAGAAGAGATCGCGCTCGTGCGGGAGAGATACCGATTGAGGCAACTGAACTGCTGAACAGTCGCGCCAGAGATATAACGGAACAGTAACTGGAGATCGAGGGGAGGCCAACGGAGTGGTAAAAAAAGAAGGAAAAGGAGTTTTGGGTGGTATTAAAGTGAACTGTAGTCTTTTGATGCTAAAAACTCAAACCTGGGATCTTTCGATGGTATGTGACCAATTTTGCCATAATTTAATCTTGCCTCGGGCCGAAAATATTAGTAGTTACGGCCCTGGTGTAAAGAACGTGATCCATTTATCTCGGTCCCGCCTGCCAGTGTCTCCCATGGCGAGCGGCATCCTTGACGCCGCCAAACCAACCATTTTCCGCCGCGCGCACGCTCTCCTCCTCACCTCCGGGCACCTCGCGTCCCGCTTCTCCGTCAACTCGCTCCTCCGCGCCGCCCCCTCCCCCTCCGCCTGCACCCTCCTCCTCCGCCTCCTCCTATTCCACCGTCTCCTACCAGATCACCTCTCCCTCTCCTTCTCCCTCCACTCGTGCGCCCGCCTCCCCAGCCACGCCGTCACCAGCCTCCTCCACTCCCTCGTCATCAGCCTTGGCCACGGCCGCGACGTATACATCGTCAATGCCGCCGTTTCCGCTTACTTCGCCGCCGCCGACGTCCCCTCCGCCGAGCGGCTCTTCTCGGAGACCAAGGATGTCGCCGACGTTGTTACCTGGACCACCATGGTCTCCGGACACGCCGACGCCGGCGATGTGGGGCGCGCGAAGTGGTTCTTCGATGCCATGCCGGAGAGGAACGTGGTTTCTTGGAACACGATGGTGGGGGCGTACGCGCGCTCCGGGATGCTGTCCATGGCACGGAAGCTGTTCGATAGAATGCCTAGCCGGAATGCGGCCACGTGGTCCTCGATGATCACTGGGCTTGTGCAGTCGGAGCGCTATAAGGAGGCGTTGAGGGTGTTCAATGACATGGTTGAGAGGGCAGTCGTGCCCAACGAGGCTGCGCTGGTGAGCATGGTCTCTGCGTGTGCACAGCTGCGATGGCTGGAGCACGGTGCGTGGGTGCACACATATGCTGAAAGGGAACTGCAAGGAGCGATGAGCACTGTCCTTGCGACAGCGATAGTGGACATGTATGGCAAATGTGGGTGTATCAACAATGCTATCAGGGTGTTTACTGCAATGCCGTCAAGAAACATTTACTCATGGAACTCAATGATCAGTGGTCTCGCCATGAATGGGAGAGAGAAGCAGTCGTTATCATTGTTCTGGAAGATGCTGGTGGCTGGTGTTCAGCCGAATGACATAACCTTTATTGGGTTGCTGTGTGCTTGCAGTCACTCAGGTCTTGTTAAAGAGGGCCGCTGGTTGTTCAATAGGATGGTCAATTATTATCACATCCACCCAGTCCAAGAGCACTATGGCCTCATGGTTGATTTGCTTGGACGGGCTGGCCATGTGAGGGAGGCAGTAGATTTTGTCAGGAACATGCCAATGGAGCCACACCCAGGCTTATGGGGTGCTCTTGCTAGTGCCTGCAAGATCCATGGCGAGGTGGAACTTGGTGAGGAGGTTTCCAAGAAGCTCATTGAGGTGGAGCCCCGGTATGGTGGCCGGTACATCCTCCTGTCAAACATATATGCCACCTCGAACAGATGGGATGACGTGGCCAATGTGCGAAAGCTCCTCAAGGATCGCAAGGTCTCCAAGGGCGTTGCTGGAGCAGTCGTTAGAAATGACGTTCAGTGCATGGAATCCATCCACGATTAGCACTTGTTTCATTCTTTGAATCAGTGAGTATTTTGTGTAATGGTGAATGAGTTGCCCTTGTGGTGAATAGGGTTTCAAAAACCGCCGGTTAACCGCGCCTCCGCGGGGACCTGGTTTGGTAAACCGGCTGTTTAGGGTTTAGGGGGTTTAGTCAAAATTTGTTTAAATAAATTTTAAATATAAAATATACATAAAATTTCTAAAAATACTAATAATCATTCTAAGCATTTTGGCTAAAACAAAATTTTAAAATTCAAATTTTTAATGTATATTTTAAAGAATTTTAGTCATTTTCATCGATTTTGAACTTTTTTCTTCACAAACCGTGGTTAACCGTGAAAAAACTTCAGTTAAACGTCAAAAACCGCGGCTAACCGCGAACAAAACCGGGGAACCGTCGTTTGGCATTTAGGGTAAAAACCGGCTGAAAACCGTGGCTAACTGCGGTTAACCGCCTCCGCGTAGCAGACGGTTCGGAGCTGCTCCGCGGTTTTGTAAAACTGGTAGGTGATGAGCCGCCTTCCACCTTGAAGACATGTTTGGGCTGAACCAAGCCTCCTGGCGAAGAAATGATTTATTCGTCAGCATATTCCTAATAGCCTATGCTGCAGTCAGACCTGCTTTAAGTAATTGTAATACAAGTAGCAGAGCTGCTCAAACCTTGCAAGAAGCCAAGACTCAGTGGAAGACGCAGAAGCTCAGAAATAGTCTGCATACGAAGACAAGATGTGCAACATCACTGTACTCAAATACTAGCAGGAAAAGACAGAACTGTCAGGTGATTCAGGTGCACTCACTGCTTTGCCACTAATCCTGTCTGCACTTTGTACCTCTTTACACTGAGCAAAAATATCCACTTAATCAGATCGATCCAACTATATGTTATCCATGTACACCGGTCTTCTTGCTGTTTTTTCACAATTTTTTATCTTTACTTCCTTGTACCATCATAGCATGCATTCATAAAAAGTTAGGGTGATTTGGATAGATTCCATTCTTCAATTTCTGGTGTATTGTATTTCCTAGAAGGTCTCGCTAATGAACCACTTACGCTGCTCATCTTCCTTAGATGCTCTCCTCTTAGCAAATTGGAGGATGGAGATGGCTGAGCTATATAGCTTAATTCGAGAGTTCGTTCTCCTGTAAACTGGGTGATCTCTACTTATGACAAGCGTTTCAAGTCAGTGCTCTACCAACCATCTGTCCGGTTTGTTTTATTGTTGTTTATATTGCATGAGCAATCATTGTTGACTGTTGAGTTCTTGTTCTGAGCCGCGACTAGCCATTGTTCTCAAAGATGGAACATACAAGGCTCACAGGCAAACTTACAGAATTAGGATCCTGACACTTCTTTTGTTAGGCGACATCTGTTGCAGAAGAAAAACCAATATGCCTTTTATCCTGATCCCATCGTTTATATTTTCTGAGAGATCAGCATGCATGCCTATAACACCATACTGGTCTTCCTCTTATGGATTTTGTTCAACAAGGTTAACTAGTCTGATTCACTTAAATTCAACACATCTATAAGATGCCTATAACTTTTTTGTAAGCCTTGTCTAAGCTCTTGTACAGTTCAGTGCACTATAGCGCTAATTGGACTCGCTGTTTCAGCAGTTGATGCCTTTTGAATTTCCTGATTCCTGCTCCACTTATTGAAAGTTTTGTTGATGCCGTTTGGATTTCCTAATTCCTGATGCTTATTGAAGTTTTAAGTGCTTGCGAAGTCACCAATTTTACTCTTAAAGAGAAGTATATTGGTTTACCATGTAATCATACCAATTCCGTTGGTTCACGTGACATCATCAATCTACATTGCCCAAGGTATGTGCATGACATATTTTGCCACAGATGGTCACGTCCTATCAATCTGCGATCATACCTACATGATTGTGCGATAGAGCCTTTTTTTATCGATACGAAATGCATATTATATTTTGAGCTATTTTACGGTAGAGCAATAGTATATTTTAAATCTCAACAGTAGTATATTTTAAATCTAGCTGGTCATTAAGAGGGCCTTTCTCGTAAAAACATTGTTTTTCTAGTACAAATCCTACACGGGTGGTATAACAATTGAACCGGTCTGAGCCAATAGATTGATTTAGTGCAACATAAAATCTCTCTATTTTTAACCCAGGTAGAAGTAGAAGATGGTGCTAATGCAGCACAGGCACAACAACTGAAATAAGCTTCCATATGTGCCGCCTGACAACTGACAAGGGGAAACCGCAGGTATAGTTTCTGCACACACTTTGATCATCGTTGTATCGTCCTCCAAGATCGGTGCATTCAGCCATGTCATCATCATGGGCACACGATCTGATTCATTCCAAGGTAAACTTCCGCAGTCCAGTCCGACTTGAAACAAATGCAGGTAGCTTGTGGTGAACGAGTTTTGTCATGTTTGGCAATGGATCGCGCTCACGGCAAAAGTGGATCGCGCGTTTGGCAATGGATCGCGCTCACGGCAAAAGTGCACCGTGGTGTAGACGTGTAGTGCAGGTTGAAAATCTTCAGGCGCTATCAGTTGCTTATCAGAAGTGATTTTGTCCGTAATGAGATCGAAAGTCTCAGAATGAAGCTAAGATATAAACACACAATTTTTTAAATACAACCAAGTCCTGAATCCTAACCTATCTTGGTTAAAACTTCACTCGAACTAGTCGCACGTAAAACCAATCTACTTAAACTTCTTTTCTACAACTAATCCTCACATCCACAAAATTAATCATCTAATTGGGAGGAAATTTATGAGAACACATCAAATTTAACGATTCACAAGTCGAATGAACGAAATTTGAGCACAAAAACAAATCCTAGTCTCTCCTCCCCCATCCTCACTCTACCCCTTTATCGTCTAGCCGGTGTTGCCCACTCATCCTCTCTTCTCATCTCCTCCTTCCCTCTCTTCCTCCCTCCTCCCTCCTCACCCCCTTCCTATAGTCGTCCCTCTCCTCCCTCCCCATGATAGGACCAGCCCTAAGTATTACCTCGAGCAAATGGCTAGGAGGTGACATGGTCCGATGTCGGCGACATCATCCTTCGGCAATAGTGGTGTCCTTCAATGGCAGTAGCAGTTGCGTTGCTTTTCCTATCCAGAGGAGATGCATGGTGCTCTGGCTGCAACATCGACAGTGCGAGACAAGGAGCAAGGGTGGAGCACAATGACGCTCTCCCTAGTCGTCAGCGGTGCTGCTTCCTCTCTCCAGCAGCTGACAATGATGGCTAGGGCAAAGGAGGTGGCAACGGTTTGCACAAGAACGACAGTGGTAGAGATCGATCTCTCATGTAGCCTCTTTCTCTCCCTATCTCTCTCATGCACACGCGCTAAATAACAAGCCCAAATGGGTCGAGCCTAAATGAGCCAAAATTGGGGTATCAATTGAGAGACATACAAGCAAGAAAGGTCTAGACATAAATATGATGGCGGTGGTGCCTACAAAGAAGAAGGGGGGAGGGTGTGGAGGATGACATTGATAAGTTAAAGTTAAGGTTTCAGTTAGGTTGGTCAAGTGGTGGCATGGTGTGTTTGACCAAGTATATTTGGTATTTGAGTTATGATATTTTGTGATCAATAATTGTTTTCACACGTCCTCTTTTTTTAAGTGTGTGTAGACGAGCAAAATATGAGCGAACTAGGTCTAGTTCGAGTTAGTTTGATCATTGTGCTGAAAACCGGACTTGGCTCATGCTCGTGTGCGAACTGCGAACAAAGCCAAAACCTAATAATATGTTTAAAGGTAGCACTCATTTAATGTCTATTTGTAGTACTAAGCAATGTAGCAATAAAGTATTGACTAAATCATAAAAAAGCGCAACATAGGGATAAATAGAATAACAACCATTAAAAAAAATATATAGATGAATACCGATAGATTAGTCTAAAAATAGATTCCTACTAAACATGTCCTGAGAAGCTCCCAAGCCACGGAAGCCCTATTTCGGCCAAACCGTCCGAACAGCAGGAGCCGTGCGTACATGTGTGATCTGGCGATCGTACCTTGCAGAAACAAGTGCATGCTTGCCTCGATATGCATCGTTTTTCCCTTGCACGTGTCGCATCACATCCCAGACAACTTGGTGGAGAGTTTGAACTTTTGATCCCAATGTCCTCATCAGAGGGAGCCGTGCGACGTCAAACGAGGCATGCGATCGAGAAAGAGAATAATGTCACATATGAGGTCAGCGAAAGCTAGAGGAGCAGCCTGCGAGGCTGCGATACGTTGATTGTTGAGGCCATAAGGAATTAAGGATCAGGCATCAGCTAGCCCCTCAGCACTGGGTGATAAGTCGACTTTTCGTCAAACTTGTGTACAGTACGAACCGGTCGATATGAATGATCAATCTGCAATTCTCTCCATTGACGATCTGCTCCATTTATAAGAGGTTTTCCGCTGCGAATTTCGTCTGGCCCGTGCTTGTTGGGTTGGGTTGGATTGACCATTGAATTGCGTGCAAACCAGAGCACCAGACCAACGCGCCCAATACTTGAGTCCACACAAGTGACACAATCGTATGCTGCCGTGTGATCGAAGCCTCTAAAACCTTGACCATTGATTTCTGTTGTTAAAATTTTGACACATCAAAGTAAGTATCACCGCACCTGTCTCATAAAATACTTTTATAAATCAAAAGGTTAGAATCAAATTCAGAATGGGTAAAAAAACCAGAAAAGATCATAAAAATAGTATTGATGTGTTTGTACGATCTGACATTATTTTTTTTTAAAAAAAATAGCATCTGAAGCGGATTTTGAAGGTCTAATGAACTTGCAAGGGTATTTCATCAAACAACCAGTGGACACACTGTCACAATCTCCTGCCTCAACAATTTACTGCAATTATTTGCATCAAACAGTCTGATTACGTTTTAAAAAACTAGTAGTTTTTGCTTAAAAACGGCAGAATTTACTAGCCAAGATGCATCCACATATGTTGGGCTTTTGAATTTCTCTATCATCTAAAAAAACACGTGCAGGGTTTTTCCCTTTAAATGAAACGAGGGCCGGTACATGCATGTGAGAGTTGCATATGTAGCATGTAGACAAACCATGGCATCCCATGAACTGAGGCAAAGAAAAAGGTCGGTCAATTATTTGCTGATGATTGAACAGACAAAAGTCTCATGATAATTTTGACAAAGTAAACCTTGACAAAATGATTGGCCGTGCGCTACTATTCTTACATAGGCTCTATTGACCTGTTAGAGATAAGAGACACCAATGTTTCTAGAGTGTGGGCTGCTTATCAAAGACAATTCTCTCCGTAATAAGATCAAAAGTCCTTATTAGAATACCCGTGGGTCTGAATACCCATGTTACCTTATCCGATGTGTATAGGTCTGGATCTCAATTAAGACCCATGGGTATACGTTTTTAGATCCGCCCGCGCAGATTAGGGTCCTAGATTGGCTATGGATACAGGTTTAGACCCGTGGGTACCTAATAGGTACCTGTCGACGATTGGGATATCGACCCAAGTCAACCAAGGTTCTTCAAAGAGGAGATAGGAGACACGCCGAACAACCACGAACAGCAACGAACAGGAGACAGGGGTTTTTATCCTGGTTCAGGCCTCTCAGGAGAGATAATAGCCCTACGTCCAGCCTTTCTTTAATATCAAAGAGAATTACAAGGTGGAACTCGACGAGATGAACAAGTCTCGGCGAGTAGTATGCGACAATGCGAAAGCTCTTAGCCTCTGGTCCCCTCCACACGCTGTAGGGGCCCTGTTTATATAGTGTAGATGAACCAACCTACCGAGGAATATCGGGCCGGGCTAACTACGAGATCGTAACGAACTCAGTACATGCCAAATACGTCCTACAGTAGGTAAGGTAATCTCCTAATCTTGGGGATCACGACTCCTAATCCAATCCGGGAAACCACGTCCGGGTCTTCACGTAGCCGTGCAGAACTCTGTTCGAGTCGGACTCAAACAGAAATCCTAGGCCATTACGCACCATGCCAACCCGAAGGCTGTTCGGCAGGATACATATGGGCCAGATAGAACCTTCCAGGGAACTGGGCCCTGGTAGGCTGTTCGACTGGGCCGTCAGGGAGTGGGCCATAGCAATGGGCCGTATTTTTATCCCCGACAGTACCCGAGAACATCACTGACTTAGGGGTCACCCACGCCCCTAGTAAATGTAAATTTAACCTATAACCTTAGGCGCCCCCAATCTATTCCAAATATGAACTCCCCTCTCATTTCTCCCCCCATCTCTGGTCTCATGTGAGACCACTACCCTACCAACCTGGGCACACCCCTATGTCCTGCTACGACTGCCGCTCTGTAGACCTTGGTTCCGCTAGCTCTCCAGTCATCGAAGCCTGGCTGCCGCCCGTCGTCCTTCTCCGCTCGTCCATGCCGGCTTTCAGTGGATTGCTATGGCTTCGCCTTCTCCAACCCAGTGCAGAGCTCGTGCGAGCACGACAGCAATTCCTGCTCTAAGATCTGGTCAACGATGACTAGTTCCTCCTTTTCAGATCTTGTCGACGATGGCTAGTTCCTCTTTCCGTTGAATCCAGCCAATGGCAGTGCCTCCTTCCTTGTCTCAGATTTGGGTACAATGGCGCCTTCACCATTGTCTCTGATATGGTCGGCAACGATGCCTCCTCTCTTGGCAATAGTTGGACTCGACGGGTATCCGTCGTGTCTTGGGTATTTGTCGGATCTAAGTTTGGGCCTTGATTTGGACCTGTGGAATGTAATGGGTCCAGGTTTGGGTTTGGTGGTCGGGTATCAAGTCCGGGTCCTTAACTGTTGGATCCGGAGGTATAGACCTCATTGCAATCCGTAGTCCTGATGCCATTGAAGCCTCCATGTCAAACCCACATGCAAATTGTGTTGAGTACTACTCGTTGTTGGCCAAATTGCAGGGTTTTCAACTCAACGACCAGTAAAAGGATTCTTTCTCTTGGAGGCAGACCTCAAATTTATTAGGGCAGCTAATCAGGCGCGAGCTGAAACTGGGCTAATTATGCAAAGCGCCACCAAATTATTTAGTGATTAGTTTGGTAGGAAAGAAAAAAATTAGTGATAGAGTAAATATTTGGCATGCAACTGTAACTATGGAAAGTGACACTAAAATAAGTTGTCATGCCTTACCTTCTCAATCACTCTACAATTTTATATATTGCTTCGATTTATATATACAACCCAATCCCTCTCAAAAAAAAAATACAACACAATCTGCCTACAATGTTTAGGTCTAGAGAAAGGCTTTTTTTTCAATCGGCTAAAGACTTCCCCGTCTCTCTCTCTCTCTCTCTCTCTCTCTCTCTCTCTCTCTCTCTCTCTCTCTCGCCCCTTATGTTTTGCAACCCCCATTGAGTCCTCACCTCCTTTCCTCGAGCCGGCCGCAACCCGCCGCCGCTGACCACAGCCCCTGTTGGCGTTGTAAAGTACGTAAACCAACTAGGCTACAAAGTGCCAAAACTAATTATTTGTGATGGCGATGGCACTCAAAATCATATTGCAGTAAAAAATTATTAGACGTGACTAGCTATCATTTTTTATAACTTTTTTCCATCAGGTAATTTTGCCTGCATGAATAAAAAAGCATCGAAACTTTTCTTCCTCTGGCATGAAAGGAAACTAGTCAGAAACATGTGTCACTCAAATTTATTAGGGCGGCTAATCAGGCGTGAGCTGAAACTGGGCTAATTATGCAAAGCGCAAAATTATTTGGTGATTAGTTTGGTAGGAAAAAAAATAGTGATGAAGTAAATATTTAGCATGCAACTGTAACTATGGAAAGTGACACTAAAATAAGTTGTCATGCCTTACCTTCTCAATCACTCTACAATTTTATATATTGCTTCGATTTATATATTCGTTTTTTCTCTTTATATAACTTCGTTGCAACACAACACAAGGACATTTACTAGCAAATAAAGATAAATATAGAGATTGGAAAATAGGCTACGAGTTAAATAGTATACATGATTACATGAACGACACTTTGGTAAGACGAGTAATAAACATGTCAAATGCCGTCTCTAATGTGATTTATCTTAGGTCGGCCTAGACACTACTCAGCTATTATTCACACATTCTTTTCACTATTCATTTTATTTTTCTCTATTAGGAGTATTTTATTTGCTACAATACTAGATTGCTCTAACTTAGATCGCATTGGACATACCCTAAAAGCATTCCACCTGAAACTTCAAATACACACTTTATACTATTCACCGGTATTATTAACCTCTCTGAAATTATTTTACACCTTACACTATATTTAAAAGATTTATTCATATTTTATCCTTGTCCCTCTATTTTACTGCTTCGTCTAACAGATGCCGGGGACTTCTGATTGCGATAAAAGAAGCAACGTTGATTGCAATAAAGGAATTTGACGTGTCTGCAGCACGAATAGCATCCACCCTCAACAGCCAAAAAGGCCCACTTGCCATGTGAGCACCAAAAAAAGGGTCAGAATTCTTCTTTGCCGAGGTGATTAGACTACTCTGCTGTACTCAAACCACTCCACTCACTTTTATTATTAGTACTACAACTCGCAAAACCGGGGGCGATAATAGCTGCAACGCTGCATCAGCCACGTGCGCCTGCAGTCCTGCACGGCCGAGACGCCTTATATAACCAGCCGTTCATATCAAACGGCTCCCCCCGTCACCGTCTAACCGAGACCCCCCAAAAGCGCCGAGCGGGGGAATAGGGACAGGACGGTCATTTGTGGCCTCCGCGCGGGCGCGTGCGGCCTCGTGATTGGCCGGGGCGCGCCGGGGACAGCGACGTGCCGCGCCGCAACTGGGCCGTACTCTCGCGGTCCGGAAAGGTCCCCGCGTGTCGACGAGACGGCGGCCGGGAGCGCTCCCGAAAGGCCGTTAAATTGGGGCCCGTTAAGTGGGTCCGTCAAGCGGGGACCACCGGGACGTGCCCGCACCGTCTGCAGTATCCGCGGGTGGCGCTGGCGCTGGCGCTGGCGCGTCCGCTTATCACCGATTTATTTTAGTGAACCAATCCGGCCGCGGGGCCCACCGTATTAAAAGCCGTCTCCGTCCGGGTTTGGGCTGTCTGCTACGGTGCTGCCTCCCACGCCCCACCGGCCACCACGGAGGCACGGAGGGCACACTAGCGCGTCTCAACCTGTCAGTCTGTCACATAACGTTGCTTTCGTTGCCTTAAAAATAATAAAACAAACCGCGGCTTTTATTAGCGGAGAACAATGTATTTTTAGGCAGTAGTACTACTCCATTATTAGGATCCACGCGTTCGTGATGCAATGGCTTCTGGAATCTAAGTCCGTTTCAGGGAGACCTTTTTTTCTGGAAAAAAAGTTCAAAGAAGGTCATGCCACATTGTCAATCAAAGCCTCGTGTGTTTGAGCTGAAAGTTATTGAAAACTTTAATCTAAAAAAAATTATGACCACTTAAAAGACGCATAAAAAATTTCAAAATTATGAAAACATTATTTTATGGCGCGGACTTGGGGTCGGACGTCCGACGCTGCGCTCGCGCGTCGGACGCCGCCCCAGCCCAGCCCAGCACGCGCGCCCTCGTAGGAATGAGAAAGCCACCCGTTGCATGCATGCGCATGTGCGGTGAAAAATCAAAAATGCTTGATGCTTCCATAAAAATCGAAAATCGAGAGTTCATTGTAACACCAGATTCATGAAAAAAGTGAATATAGATCTTACAAATGAACTTAGCATACTAAAACAATAAAAAACACCTATTGAAACAATGAACTGAGACTACTAAAAACATTACGAAATAACCAAAAATCAACTATACGAGGGGGAGACAAAAGGAGAGAGGGAAACTGCATAAGTGAGAGAAAGAGGAAGGGAGAGACCATAAGAGAGAGAAACAATCACCCTTAACTAATGAAACAATGAAAATGACTATCGAAACAACGAACTTGGCACACTGAAACAATGAACTTGACCTATTGAAACAATGGAAAATGA
>SPJY01012519.1:1650153-1660348 GCA_005191435.1 Raddia distichophylla | reverse complement strand
GATCCCAAAAACCTAATCCTGTAGCTGGGACATTTGTGGTCTAGTTCGGCGAATCTATCCCTTGAAACATTTGTACGGTCTAGCACGTACCATCGTCGCTCTATTCCCTGAATCATGGACAAAATATTTTCTTAAAAAAATAAACAATTTCCTCGTCGTTCCAAATTAAATTTAAACTGATTAATCATCAGTTAAAGGATGTGTGCGTACAAGAGAGGTAGAGGTATGTATGCTTTAATTGTAACGGGCTGGGGTACGTACTGGGACAGGTTTTATGAGCAATAAAAAACTGTCTGTACTCTTTTTTTAAAAAAAACTTCTGTGCTTTTCTTTCAAAAAAAAACTTCTGTGCTTCTTCACACAGTTCATCAATGGCACATATTTCACGGAAAACGGTTAAATTCTCGTTGGAACTATAGGAAAATCCTACGCTTTTTACGCTCCGAACAAGGCCTGAACTCTCCGACGCTGGGGGCGTCCTTCGCGTGATGGACCACGCAGCGTCCAACGCGCGCACAGCCGTCCGCATGTCCTCTCCTCGCCGTACGATATGATCTAGCTTGGCTCGAGATCGTCGCGTCTTCGCCTGGCTCTATATCCTCGTCGCTTGGCTCCGCTCTAGGCTGCTCGGCTCACAGCACCTGCGGGCCTTGCCCCCATTTCCGCTGCCTCCTCTCTCCCATTTCCCTTTCTAAAAATTCCCTTTCCTCTAAACCCTAGAACGGCGACGCATTTTCTCCGTCCCTCCCAGCCTGCGGTGAAGCCCACTGGTGACCAGGTTTCCTTTTGCGTCGTTTCCATCCTCCTTCAAAGCACCTCCTCCATCCTCGGTGTCGCCGCTGCCTCCCACCCCGGCAGCGCCTCGTACGCACTCCTCCCATCAGTGGCTCCTCCGTCGGCGACCCAGTCGATGCCAACCTCGAGGGCTCCTCCTCCTTGGTTGTGCTCCTTGCTGAAGCTTCGGTGGTGATGCTCAACCTCGGGAGCACCTACTCCTAGAAGCATGTTTATGTGTGATATGGTGTTAATTGTAATACAGGGATAGTACATATGCAGGATTGTTCGTAGCTGAGCCTTAGCATTTGGGATGTTTTTAGATTATGTCGGATGTTGTTGAACCATTTCTTCTCCGCTGCATTGCCACCTTACTGTGAGTTACTATAGTTATGTACTCCCTCCGTTCCAAATTATAGGTCGTTTGACTTTTTTGACACGTACTTTGACCATTCGTCTTATTCAAAAAAATTTATAATTATAATTTATTTTTGTTATGATTTAGTCTATCATGAAAGGTACTTTAATAATGACTTGAGTTTTTTCATATTTTCACTAATTATTTGAATAAGACGAGTGGTCAAAGTACGTGTCAAAAAAGTCAAACGACCTATAATTTGGAACGGAGGGAGTACCTTATTAGGATCCACGCGTCGTTCGTGATCTAATGGCTTCTGGAATCTAAGTCCGTTTCAGGGGGACGTTTTTTCTGGAAAAAAAAAAGTTCCAGAAGATCCTGCCACATTGTCAATCAAAGCCTGAAAAGTTATTGAAAACTTTAATCTGAAAAATGTTATGACCACTTAAAAGACGCATTAAAAAGTTTAAAAAATTATGAAAACATTATTTTGTAAGCTTTAATAATTTTTTTAAAAACCCCATAAAAATGACTACAAATTATTACATTATTTGGCTTATAAAAATAACAATTTTTTATTTAATTTAATTTAAACTGAAACTGACAAGGCCTTAATACGTGTAGGAAGTACTTTAGCCCAACTAAGCTATCCGACCCATAACTTGATCCAATTTTTCCGAATCAAGTTAATCAAGTTAGGCTTGACGTTAGACTGGGTTTGGCTTCAAAATCATACCCTGAGTGAAAAAACAGATCAGGTTCGAGCTTCGCCAAAATCTAAATTCCAGTGTAAAGTTAGGCTTTGGGCTTCGGCATCTTGGCTAGGCTTTAGGCATTTTTGGTTGGGCTTTGGGATTTTGAGCTGGTTTCAAGACGAAGTTAGTAGTAGAAAACCGGCTAAGTCGGGCTCGGACTTGGCACCGACTTGGCACCAAAGCGCTGGGTTTTTTCAAGCCCTGGCCCTGGGTTTGAAAAGGTCTAGAAGTACTCTCTCCGTTTTACTATGATTGTCCACGCTCATCATTGCTTACAAACCAAGAAAAACAAACTCAAGTGAAAAATAACATTGAGACGATCATGGAATTTGGTTGCTGCATGAATGAATTTGATTGGCTACATTCAATTAATCTTCCTTAAAAACAACAGTTTGACTAGTTTTACAATTAATATGAATCATAAACCATTCATAGATATCACATAATAGATAAATAATGTGAAATATATAACTTTTTAAGTTATGGATAAATATAGAGAAACAGATGGAGTAAAACCAAACCAGTGGTTTGCTAGGTTGGTGATTTCAAACAGGTAATAAGCACTCGAGTATTTGATGCCAAAAAGAAAAGGCCGACGTTTTTTTAAGATATAGATAAAAGATTTATTTACATAAGTATCCGTTTCGATAAACACCCATCATAGATCATGATAAAGAAAGAAAAAGAGAATCAGTTTTCATCCATAAAATAATGTTTTTCATCAATCGTATGACTTGTTCTTTGAAACGCTAGCGATCACTTTTGCACTGTCAGATCGAATGGGCACGACGGCGTGCATTATTAGAGCCAAGTGGCCACTCACAGAACACTGGCTCCCTGTCTAAAAAAACTGCAGGAGCATCAGCACTCCATAAGCTCTTTATTGCATGAAAGCTGCTTGCAAGACGCCCCAATCAGCCGCGGTGGCAGGTGACATTTGGCGATCAACTCCCTCGCTTAGTCGCTTAAGCACGAGTACAATTAACGTTTGCCCCCTTTCAAGTCATTGATAAAAAATAATCATCATATTTTTCGGAAAACGAGGAGAAAAGAGAAAAGAATTGCAGAACAAGGAATCCAACCTAATACTAACTGAACACCCCACCTCGGTGTGACCAAAGTTTGTCATTACTCATTAGTCATTACTCGCCGTGCACGCACCCCAAAGCAAACGATGGATCCCAGTTTTGCCCTCCGTCCGTTCGGAAGATTGCTTCACCCCCATAATTTTCGAAGACAGCCAACTGAAAAATCAAAATTAAACTATGGGTGCTGTGGAAATTAAAAGCCAGAATTACTTATTTACCCCCCCAAAGTTAGTCTCATTCACAATTAACATCACTATTTTAACTTCATTGTTTGCCTCTATTTTGTTAATATTTCTTTCTTACTTGTTCCTTCGGCTGGCCTATATTAGATTTATCATTAGAAAGCTTCACTAATATTCAAAATAATCAATTCATAAATTTGAATCTAAACTTTAAAACATTTTATAACCTATATTTTAACTCTAAATTGAGTAAGTCATATTTCTATATTTATGTTTTACTTGTTGTTCAAATTTCATAATTTTATCTTTTTCTTTCTTTTGATCTCTATTTCATGATATCTTGTCGGTACTATTTTTTTCAAAAACTAAATCGCAATCTTTTTCAACTCCACTTTCAATTTTGAGAACACATAATTTTGTAATCCATGGATTTTTTCCACAATTTTACAAATATTCTTCTATTCTTTTCATTTTTTCCCCCACTTTGTAATGTGCTAAAAACAAAAGGAAAAGAGGACATTTCACGGTCAATTAACAACAATGGGACAAATGAGGATGAAAGTTAGCGAATCAGGGACAAACAGCGAAGTTCAAAAAAATAGTACATTGTGAAATAAACTAGTTTATGAGGCAAATAAGTAATTCTCTCCACTTAAAAGCGAAGCTTTGAACTCGCCAAAATTAAATATGAGGTGTTTTGGTAAATCTACTAATGGACTGATCCGATAAAACACTAGGTAATCTATCCTCCATGAGACGACAAGCATAGAAATATTTAATTTTGTACCTAAATTAATCTTTGGGAAATAAATGGATGGAGGACTACGCCTCAACGTCCGATTTTGAAGAACTGGCACAGGGAGGGGGATAAAATGGATATATGGCTGGAAGCAAAACCGGGCTGGTGGATGGCATCCTATCGACCCGCGCTACCGTTCTTAAATCCCGTCCTTCTCTATTTGTCTGAAATCCATTCCATGATTTGTTTCCTACTTTGTGGCACAAATTCCTACTAGGACCCTTTTCTAAGCAAGTTCTTATATCGTCAACAAAACGTGATGACCTCGAAGAGAAAAGACAAGCGAGACGAATCTGCTCATTAAACCCGAGGGCATAATGGAAATAACAGAAAATACGGGTGCCTCGCGCTGGCTAGATCCGAATATTCCGCTAAGCCGTGCCCCGTAGCTCGGTGGGTCGTTAAATAGGCCACCGTTTGTTGGGATGGAACTAACCCGAAAAATCGCAGCAAAATTACTGAACTATGAGTGGGGAGTTGAAGAGGGACTACGAGATTGGCGAGGAGATCGGTCGTGGCCGCTTCGGCGTCGTCCACCGCTGCACGTCGCGCGCCACCGGGGAGGCCTTCGCCGTCAAGTCCGTGGACCGGTCGCAGCTCGCCGACGACCTCGACCGGGAGCTCGCGGAGATCGAGCCCAAGCTGGCCCAGCTCGCCTGCGCGGGCAACCCCGGAGTGGTGCAGGTGCACGCGGTCTACGAGGATGAGTCGTGGACCCACATGGTGATGGACCTCTGCTCCGGCCCGGACCTGCTCGACTGGGTCCGCCTCCGCCGTGGCGCACCCGTGCCGGAGCCCGTCGCCGCCGCCGTCGTCGCGCAGCTCGCCCAGGCGCTCGCGCTCTGCCACCGCCGCGGAGTGGCCCACCGCGATGTCAAGCCCGACAACGTCCTCCTCGACGCCGGGGGCGAGGGGGAGGGCGAGGGCGACGACGGTGACGAGGTCGCCGCCGCGCCGCGCGCGCGGCTCGCGGACTTCGGGTCGGCCGCGTGGGTCGGCGGCGGCGGCGGCCGCGCCGAGGGGCTCGTGGGGACGCCCCACTACGTGGCGCCCGAGGTGGTGGCCGGCGGGGAGTACGGCGAGAAGGCGGACGTGTGGAGCGCCGGGGTGGTGATGTACGTCCTGCTCTCCGGCGGCGCGCTCCCCTTCGGCGGTGAGACGGCCGCCGAGGTCTTGTCCGCCGTGCTGCGCGGCAGCGTGAGGTTCACGCCGAGGCTGTTCGCCGGCGTCTCGCCGGCCGCCAAGGACCTCATGAGGCGGATGATGTGCCGCGACGCCTGGAGGCGCCTCTCCGCGGAGCAAGTCCTCGGTAAGCACACACGCACACGCACACACAAACCGACCTATACGGAATCGATTCAGGTGGTTAACTTAACGATTCCGCCGTCGATGCAATGCAGGTCACCCCTGGATCGTGAGCGGAGGAGGAGCCCGATCGATGGAGCAACCAACCTGAACGGCCGCCAGTGAGGGATGGCATCCAGAGGCAGCAGACTAGCTAGTAGAGCAGGCGCCGCGCCGCGCCGCGCATCGCCGGCGAGCCATGCCGGCACGGCGGTTTTGTACAAAGCGAGCACGCGACAGACTGTCTCGGAGAGATCTCAGGCGGCGCTGGACAGTCGCTGCAGGTAGTAGTATCTCGGTATTGCAGTTGCAGTAGTAGAGCGAATGAGCGAGCGAGAAGAAGACTGCACATTCTGCACTCCTATGCAGTGCAGACTGCTGCTTGTTTTCCCCATGTTTTGTTGGGCTGGTTGCTCTGTCTCGAGCAGAGTAGTGAGCACCTTAATTTTCGGCTCTTTTTTTTTGTGAATTTGTACGATGGTGATGATGATGCTGGCGGTGTCCGGTGGTAGCTGGCTGTATATATTCTGACGTAAATCTTGTACAAATGGAGTTGAATAAAAGATCGCCCTCGCGCCTGCTTTCCCTCGAATTCAAGGTTCCCATAACATGGGTGTTCTGCAATCGTTCGTTTTGAGAAAAAAAAAAAAAGGTTAAAACCTCCTATTCTCAAATCCCCGTATACTCCTTTCCTGCGAAAATGCGAAATCCATGATGTGAACATCTTTTTTTGCTCGTCAGTAGAGTTCGTGCTAGACTAGCTATCCGAGTGAAATGACGTCAAAGTTCAGTTCAAAACATTCCTGCTGGATGCTGTATCATTGTCCATAAGACATTATCTCAATAACTGCAGTTCTCTTTTAGTCCATCTTTTTTTTTTTGTGATCATGGGCAATAATACAACGCCTTTTGCCCTTTCTCCCGGGCCCCGGTGCTGTTCGACTTCAGCTTGTCTAATTGCCTTAGCTTGCACGCAGGGTAAGATATCTGTCTCCCTCTTTCCTCCTCTTTAACTCAAAAAAATTAAAAAAATTATTTTATTGATTCGATTTAGTTGAGTAAAAAAATAAAAAACTTCTAAAAAAAAAAAATGCTAAAACATTATTATAATATTTCAAAAACTTAAAAACTCTAAGAGATCCTAAAAACTTATTTTAATTATTTATTTTTGATTCATTCAATCAAACCGAACCAAAGGTCGGCCTATTATCTTCGTCCAGCACTCCACGGCGCGCAGCCCGCGACCTGAGCCGCGCAAGTACGCCATCATGGGTTATCTCGCCCGGCTCCACTCAGCCCTGCATCCCGCGGCGAGGCCATTCGGTTCGGCCGGCGCGTCAGCATATTCGGCGGTTTATTCGCTTGTCCTCCTGCGCCATCGACAGCTGTCGCCGCCGGCGCATGCTTGATTCGCGAGAAGAGGAGGAGGAGAAATTGGAGAAGGTTTGGCATCTCGTGCCGTACCGTACGTCGCGCCGCGCGGAAACGGGTGGGGCAAGGGGGGGCGCGGTACCGGTACGCGGCCTCGCCGTCTCTCTCCTCCCACTCTCGCGCTTTTGACTGGACTAGTTGTATAAGCCGTTGGGTTGGCTTGATAGGCTCGTGCCCTTCTCCAGAACATGCTTACATGCATGCTCCCTCTCTCTCTCTTATATTCTTGTTTTGGTCGCCAGGGATAGTTGCGACTTGCCACGATGGCCCCATCGCCCATCGGTAACTAGGGAGTGAGCAACAGCAGCTGGTTCCTGCAGCTAGCAACTCTGGCTAGAGTAATAGATTATGTTCAGGGTATAACTAGTTTCTGGAAGATGAATAGTTTGATTTTTAATTTTAAGAGCCAATTTGAAAGGCAAACTCAGCAACGAAGGACGTGCTTAGTTGGATACTTGGATGAATATATCCCAATCAGGCTCACTTGATGTTCTTTTAGGCTGTTTGATTGCCTTCTCTTACGAGTCTGTCTGTCCGACTCAGCCAGACGGGTGAGATACGTGATGTGCATATGCAGAGACAGTGTTTGGTTGAGTGTTTAATAAGCGCGCCCATCGGTAACTAGGGAGTGAGCAACAGCAGCTGGTTCCTGCAGCTAGCAACTCTGGCTAGAGTAATAGGTTATGTTCAGGGTATAACTAGTTTATAGAAGATGAATAGTTTGATTTTTAATTTTAAGAGCCAATTTGGAAGGCAAACTCAGCAACCAAGGGCGTATTTAGTTCGATGAATATATCCCAATCAAGCTTACTTGATATAGAAGATCCATGTTTGGTTACATGGATGTTCTTTGGAGCTTGGTTTAACTGATGCAAAAACCCTGTGCTAGCCAAGCTTTGCAGGTACGTGGAAATCGAGCGTACCAACTGATGCAGGCTGGAGCGATGCAGGGAGACTCAACGCGGGCGACGACGAGACTCGGTGCTGGTGGCGACGATGAGACTCGGAGAGGGCGACGACGGTGAGATGAGGATGGCGCCGGTAAGGATGACGCCGAGACGAGGACGGCGCCAAGATGAGAACATCGTATGGGAGGATGGCGGCGACGAGACGAGGACGGCGCAGGCAAGGACGGTGGCGGCGAGAGGAGGACGGCTACAGCAGGACTCGATGCAGGCAACGAACGACTCAAGCGACAACAGCGACGGCGAGACCCAATGCGGACGATGCCAGCTTGCGGCGTGGCCATGAATGTGCTTCAGGTGTTCGACGAAATGCCAAAGCCTTGACACAAACACAAGTAATAAAACACCTAATACTACTAGCCTGGCTGAGATAACCAAACATACAAACCTTGCATGCACCTAGCCAGCCTCCCACCAGCCAGGCTCGCTTGTACGAGCCAGGCTGAGGTTGGCCATGCAACCAAACACGTCCGAAGTCGAAGTGCTTTGGTTTACGGAATTGCTTCATATCAGTCATATGAAAATAGATAAAATCTCAATCGATATATTTATAATAATAAATAATTATATTTATGGTTAGATGTAGTAAAAAATGTACAATTTAACTGTAAAAATGTGTATGCACTACTTTGGCATATACCTTCAGTTCTATACGTAGTCTTTTATGTACTTTTTTCCTTCTAGATCAACTTGTAACAACTAAAAATTTCATCTAGTTGATTGTTACACCTTTTTTAAACATTAAACTATATGTAAATTCAGTTATTGTCCTCCATTTTCGATCAACTGATGAGGAGTCACGCTGATTGGTTTAACTTTGTAGTCTTTTATAATGCAACAACAAAAGCGGCTAAACTAGGTAACGTTGGACCCCTCTTAGGACTTTTTTTTAGCTAAAACTATCTGAAAATTATAATTTGAAAAGGTTGTGACACCTCGAGAGAGGCCTTGTAGAGTCTAAAAACTATTTAAAATTATTTTAGGAACTAAAAATAACCACTTAAAACTTCACAAAAATTATTACAACATAATATATCCTTTAGGTTGCATAAAAATAATAAATTTCTAGCTGCAACTTTTAATTTTAATTTAAATTGTAAAGAACAAGGCCATGTCTCCGAACTCCGCCACTGTTCGGCTGGAATTTAGGCCGTTCAAATAAGGGCTTTGAACAATTTAGTTTTTAGTCGGTCAGCTATCCTATTTGGAACAACTTTAATTTCACCTGATTCTAGCTTCTATGTTGTAGCTCATTAAAAAAATGCAAAGCCGAGCCAACGGCTTCATCATTTAAGGTCATTGCTTTCCGTAGTGTATATAGGCATGTAAAACTTAACAAATACCACATTTTGCTCCTCTTAAGTTAATCTAGAGTACATCTTATGTTAATTTAACCAAAAAAATTGTAAAGCTAGGCATGTAAAACTTAACAAATACCACATTTTGCTACCCTATAGTTGCTCTCTAAAGTTTGTTAAGAACAATCCATTTTATCCATTATAGAAGAACTTCATATAAATTATGCTGGTGAGATTAGGGTCCATTTTATTGGAAGCTAACTTTACCACATTCTTCCTATCTTGACAAATTTTTTTGTTAAAATAACTTAAGATGTACTCTAGTCGCTCTCTAAAGTAAACTTAAATTTGTTAAAATAACTTAAGATTACTTCAGTCGCTCTCTAAAGTAAAACTTAAGAAATACCACATTTTGTTACCATATAGTCGCCCTCTAAAGTTTTAAATTCTTCATAAAGGTTTGCTATTTATTTTGTTATTGTCCTTGCAGCACCTGATTTTTCTTGCTTTTGTTCATTTGGACAACAATATTTTCCCATTCCCATTTTGTAACAGGGGAATTCAACGCCGAGGAATAGGGAACAGAGATAGGGTTGACGCCATTGCCGGCAAATTCCTCCGTGTTAGGAGCCGTACCAGCGGGTAGCTTGACCAACCTTCTCATCTTACCTTCAAGCCTTTTGGCTTGAGATTTACGTGTAAAATTGGATGCACTCTTTAATGATTCTTATTTTTTCTCCACTGTGTTTTGCAGTACGTACTGCCTGTTGAGAAACCCATCCCAGCTGCTGCTGGCCTTGGGCCTGGCGTGCGCCTAGGGGTGGGGCCCACTTGTTGGACCAAGCCGAAACCCTAGCACCAAGCATAAATAGAAGAGGTTCAATCTACTCCCTCCGTATCAAAATATTTGTCACTTTTGACTTCTGAATAAACGTTTGACCATTCGTCTTATTCAAAAAAATTATGTAAATGTCATTTATTTTGTTGTGACTTGTTTTATCACTAAATATGTTTTAAGTATGACTTATTTTTTTACATATTTGTGCTAATTTTTTGAATAAGACGAATGGTCAAACGTTTGTTCAAAAGTCAAAAGTGACAAATATTTTGATACGGAGGGAGTACAAAGTTTTGGTATAGAAGATAAATTGTTATGAAGGCCAAGTTTGATGGAAGTTAGCTTGCTTTTACTGGTTTTTGG
>SPJY01012519.1:1631489-1647764 GCA_005191435.1 Raddia distichophylla | reverse complement strand
CATGAAACTGGCACGCTTCGCATCTCCTCACCAGCTCGAAGGCATCCTGGAGGGCAGTAGGCCAATAGAAACTGTGGCGGAAGACCTTTTCGACCAACGCCCGGCTCCCTGAATGGATCCCACACATGCCTCCATGGATCTCAGAGAGAATCTCGCTCCCCGCTTCCCGAGTGACGCACTTCAGTAGAACTCCGTTTGCGCCCTGGCGATACAGGTCCCCACCAACCAGGACGTAGCGTTTGGCCTTACGCGCTATCTTCTCAGCCGACGCGTCATCGTCGGGGATCACTCCATCCCGCAGGTAGGCTAGGATCGGCGTAATAACTTCGTATAGCATACATTATACGAAGTTATACGAGTCCTACTCGAACAAGAGTTCTGCACGGCTACGTGAAGACCCGGACGTTGGTTTCCCGGATTGGATTGGAGGTCGTGATCCCCAAGATTAGGAGATTACCTTATCTACCGTAGGTAGTATTTGGCATGTATGAGTTCGTTACGATCTCGTAGTTAGCCCGGCCCGATATTCCTTGGTAGGTCGGTTTGTTCCGCACTATATAAGCAGGGCCCCTAAGGCGTTTAGAGGGACCTGGCTGGAGTTTTCATCCCTGACTTAGAGCTTTAGCACTTTAGCACTTCGCATACACCATAATCTCGCCGAGACTTGTTCGTCTCGTCGAGCATCCTCTTGTAATCATCTCTGATATATAAGAAAGGCTGGACGTAGGGCTATTATCTCTCCCGAGAGGCCTGAACCAGGATAAAAACCATGTCTCCTGTTCGTTGCTGTTCGTGGTTGTTCGGCGTGTCTCCTATCTCCATCTTAAAGAACCTTGGTTGACTAGGGTCAATATCCCAACCGTCGACAAGAACCACAGCCAATGTCGACATATAATTTGCAAAAAAAGATTGTCAAAGCAATTGAATCTGATTCTGAGCCTGCATCTCTTTTGAGTGTAAGACACGGCTAGACCGAAAAGAATGAAAGAAGGCAATCACCGCGGAACTATTTTCTCTGAACAAAGGAGAAGTGCTTAGGCCTCTGCGCCGCACATTCCCTCGTGTATGCCCCGTGGGCCTTTGTTCGTAAGGAGAAATGAAGAAAAATGAAGTGGTATGGTACAAAGCAAGGCTGATAGTAAAATGATTCAATCAACGCCTTTGCGTTGATTACGAAGAAACTTATTACCCGGTCATGGGTGTTCTAACCTTTAGATACCCTTATCTCAATGGCAGTACTCAACTGAAAGTTGAGAAAGAAAATGAATTGGAAGGATGTTGTAACTGGAATGAGACTTGGATGGACTTATATATGAAGATACATGAGTATCATTGTCCTGAACCAAAATAGAGCAAATAGAAATCTGTACAGTGTAATCCTTTGCATTACCATACAGACTGAACAAAAGAATAAAACACATACTTGACGTATGAGAAAGAGATGAATGGATTGGACATTACACCTTGGGTTAACACCTTGAGCATATGCCAAATGTATCTCGCTACACCAGTCAACCTACACGTTGATCATGTTGTAAAGGTTTGATTTTGAGAAGGTATACCCATGAAAACCTAATGGTTGGTCGGTCATTTCTTATAGACCTAGACCTGTACAGACCTAGGGATGAGGGGGAGGATGTCTAGAAACATGAAGTTCTGTATCAGAATTTGAATGGCTCATATACCTCGTGAATAGTATATGGCAGTATAATGCATTTGCCGGCTGTACGTTGCAGTTGCCGTTAATTTCATCAACTTGGTATAATGCAGAGCACAAGAAGGACATTTGAAAGAATCAAAGACATCTCCCGATACCTCTAAAGAAAGTGAAATTTTGGAATGAAAGAATCAAGATATGAATATGAATATATTTTCAATGTGATGAGAATTGAAATTATGAAGAAGTCGTCAAGACAGACTCTTATGTCAATGTCGATCGACAAACCACTCGAAAATCATAGCATTGAAAGAAGCATATTATGAATATGCATGGCTTTGAAGAAGGACATTCCACATTTTCAGTCATGTGGATTGTACGATGAATGAACCCCTATTATCATTTATGAAAATAATGCAGTATGTGTCGCACAATTGTAAACTAGATATGTGAAGATAAATCTATTGAGTATATGAACCCCAAGTAAAGAATCAGCTTTCTGCACATTAAGTCAATTGAGAATATAACAGACTTATTTGATAAGTCACTCTCTGCATCTATCTTTGAAAGATGCGTGAAAGGAATTAGAATGAGAAGACTGAAAGAAGTGCAGAATTCAGGGGAAGAAACTTCACATATTATGAATTGAAATCTTGAACATAAATTTCGAGTACCCAACTTGAATGAATGAATATATGAATATGAAGAAACGTTGGGTGGATCTGTACTCTTTTTCCCTTAAGTGAGTTTTCAATAAAGTTTTCACGTAAGGTTTTTAACAAGATAAATCCGTGCGCACAGCAAACGTATGCTATGTACTCTTTCTCCAACTTTTTTCCACTGGGTTTTTATCGAGTTTTTGGGGCATATGCATCACGCGGCAAGGTCCAAGGGGGAGTGTTGAGAAACCCATCCCAGCCGCCGCCGGCCTTGGGCCTGGCGTGCGCCTAGGGGTGGGGCCCACTTGTCGGACCAAGCCGAAACCTTAGCACCAAGCATAAATAGGAGAGGTTTCAATCTATGATTGTTCTCAACATAGGAGAGGTTTCAATCTATAATTATTATGTATCCCTAAGAAAAGTAATAAAGAAACTTTCCTCTCCTACATCATCGTGTTCATCTGTGATTGTTCTTCGTCGTTTACAATCTACACACTGCTAGGCAATCTCGGACTACATCCGGTAGCATGGTTGTCTAACACTGCCTAATGGCACAAGCAAGGGAGAGTACGAAATTGTTGGTTCCTTCGATACAAGTACATAGATCAAAAGTATGATTATAATTGTTTAACTGAACCCATGCGAGATGCGGCAACCTTGGCAAGGTACGTATTAGGTCAGTTTATTCATTGCCACTCTCAGTTTAATCAGAAACCACCGCAGCTCTGCCAGGTTTGGATTTGATCTTCAATAAAAGCCGCTACGAGTTCGGAAAATAGTACGTACTAGTTAGCCGCAATCAGTTAATCCTTTTTGGAAACAACGAGTGGGTAATTTGTAACAACCAGCAAGCGTGCATGTGCAAGACATATTTCTTTCTTTTTGGAAAAAAAAAACGAGTGGGTAATTTGTACAAACTAGCAAACGTGTATGCACAAGGCATATTTATTTAGAAATGCATCGTCTATTACCACGTATAAAATTTAAAAATTGTATATTTTATAGTATAGTCCAACCTAAATTTATAAATCCTTCCATGCTAATTTGAAAATGCAAACTACGCAAGTAATTGATATGCACACCAGATTTTAAGATTTCTATTTTGTGGATCAGCGTAATTCCCCCAACACTTATAGCACATAGCGCTGCCCTCCATTCGACGTGTTCGCAGCCTGCCCACGTCGCCCCGTCGTCCAGAGCCGTCGGATCGGGCCGCGCTGGCCGCAGATCGGCCCGTACACCTGTCCCTCCCCCGCGCTGAAATCTTTGCAGAAAAACCCCTGCGTTATGCGATTTTATTTTTTCGTCCCCCGCGGAGCCCCACACCGCCACCTCGCCGGCGCCGGAGACCTTCGCCCTGTGGAAGCGGCGGATGAGGGCCGGGATGACGTGCGACTGCTCCGGCGGGAAGGGGTCGCGCGGGCCGTAGAGGTTGTTCGGCGCCGCGACGACGGCGTCCATGCCGTGCTCGGCGCGGTAGGCCTGGCACATCTTGATGCCGGCGATCTTGGGGATCGCGTACCTGCTCAAGTGTCATGCAGATTAATTAATCTTTTGAAAAATACTATACACCATGCATAACGAGTACATGCAGATTAATATATACCGCCACCTCCACCCGCCGCCTCCCCAGCTCCCCCCTTCGTCGACGCCGCTGTGCCTCTTCCTCCTCTGCCACTACCTCCTCCTCCTCCTCTTCCCTCCCCACACAGCATCGGTGGCCTATCCTTGGTCCTCACCGCGCCACGGTTGCTCTTCGTGGATCTTGCCTCCCCTTTCCACACTTGGTCTACAGTTCATATTGCCATGGAATTTTTGCCCCTAATTTACATATAGCTATTTGAAACAGATGTGCCCAAAAAAATGATCTAAGCCCATTCGTCGTTTCTGTATTTGTTTCCCAGCTCAATTACAGATATCATAATCATTTAGGCCTTGGTTTGTGCAGCTCTGGATTAGTAGTATTCCTTCAAGATATATGGTGCAGACTATGTTGACATTCATAATATAAACTAAATATTACCACATCTGGAAACAACCTACTGTTTCTGTTCTAAATTGTTTTAGATGTTTTTATGCTCAGGGCTTTTATATTTTTTGTCTTACCAAAAACTATAGCGCATATCTAATTACTAATGAGGGCATTGTTTCAAATGCAGTGTAAAATAATAGATTCGTTCACCTCCTTACAATCTTTACATAGGATTTATGTTCATAGCTTGTACTAACTGGTTCAGGTGCCTTCTTATTGCAGTTACCTTGCCATTTGTGTGCTGAGCGAAGGTAAAAATGTTCCATGCTAAAAAATGCCATTTGTACAGATCAAATTTAGTAGATTAAAAGGGTTTATTTCCTTAAAGATTAACCTTTCCTTAGTTCAAGCTTTCCTGCTGGTTTTACACTTTCTGTACAGTACTTCAGTCGTTCCCTAATGGTTCAGTCCTGTGCTACGCAATTTGAAGCACAAGGACTTGCAAAGGCATGGGCTGAATTCTCAAGAGTATTCTCTTCTGGTCTTTTAGTTCTTTACATAGGTATTTTCATAAATTACTTATGTCTTTGCTTTGAGGAATTGATGGACCTTTGCCTCCACAGCTCTGCGCCTATGACTCTTGCGCATCTTAAATAGAGATATCTGCCGTCTATTTGATGTCTACATGGTTTGTATTTATCTCAAAAAATGATGCTGGCCAATCTAATTAACAAACAAGAAACATGCCACTAATAGCACTTATTTGGTTACTTCTGTTATTTTCTTACAACTTTACACAGTTATGGATACATGTTTGTTCAAGATTTTTTCTTATAAACGTGCCTCCTCTGTCATTATCATCAGAATAATGCTTAAACAGTAGTGACAAATTGCATGTAGTTATTGGTCAGTTCAGCAGCTTATTCTTTTCCTTGCTGCTAAGTTCTGAATTTTGTGAACTGACTAACCTCTCTGCTTCTTTTTTATGTATTGCCTGTTTAGTTAAAAAAAAAGGGAGGTTATGTTAACTTCATGCATCCCTACAGAAACTAAATGATTTTTTTTTATACATGCAGGTTTCAGGAAGCATATTGTTTTGTCAGACTAAATACAGCGAGCCATAGAGTGACCAAGCATGCACCGAAATATGTTTCCACTGGATCATAAATCAGGGGTACCTATAAATCATTCTTTAAATCTTAAAAACATTTCAAGTTCAAATATCCATATGTATTAATCTTGGCCTCGACTAAAGATCATATTGTAGCCGTCAAACAGGTGATACCTCTTATATTGATGTTATCAACTATTGCTAACAAAGGTGGAAGGTGTTTTGTTTGCTGTCTTCTAAAAAGAACCATACTATGTAACAGGAGTTGGTGCTACCGCGAAAGGTTTTTTAGTTTTGTTTGCTTCTTCAATTCTCTTAGGTTCTATTTGATTTACCTTAAATTAAAATTAAAAATCATTGCTCAGAATTGTTCTCCTGCAGAGGCTATAGGAAGTAATGGTTTGTAGTTTTTTTTTTAGGCTTTTAGCAGTAGTCCTAAGAAATCTATATCAAGTCTGTTGGAAACTTTACTGCCCTCATGCTCGGTTTGTAGGACAGTACCATGTGGAATTTTTTGGTTGAGTGACATTGGGTCGTTGACCGATCACTACATAGCACATCCGTATCCTCCATGCTTTGATTTGGTTGATAGGTTAACAAAAAACATTGCATTATTAGCCTGTTTTGCTTTCCTTTATAATGCTTAACAAGAATGGTGTGTCTACTGTGATGAAAGCATTTCTAATTTGGCTACTAATGTTGGACCGATTATACCATTTTCATTCAGCAGTGGTACGAGAGAATAATATTGCATTTTTTATCTTTTTTAGTACGACGAATGCTCTTTTACCATGCCATATGCATGCTTGATTTGCAGGTCTTATCAATACTTCTTACAGTGTATCTGTTCATGGACAACCTATCTGGTTTGAAGCTGAAAATATTCATCAACATAGCCTCACTTAGAAAAATATGTTTATGGTCACTAAGTTCCTGCCTTTTCTTATATATCGCTTACATAATGCAATGAGTTGAATGAAAAACCTCCGATCTTATTTTATTGGCATGATGCACGCTTCTGAATTTCAATTCGCATAGTGTCTAACAGTGGAAAATAGATCTTATTTTACTAGCATGATGCACGCTTCTGAATTTCAATTTGCATTGACACTATAGTGCTGGCAGTGGAAAATAATGAAGGGGGGATTAGTTACCTGGAGAAAATCATTTTTAGATTTTACAGCTCAACTTTAGTATGGACAAATTCTAATGTACCTTCTAAAAATAAACAGGCCACGGTTACTATTACATGCAACATTCTACGAACAACTGCGTCGTACGTACCAGAATCTGAATTCTGGGGGAGTCTCTCCCTCTCTCACTCTGGACATATTCTTAGAAATCGCCCCTCTCCTAGATACTAATTCTTTCTCCTCTCTCACCGTATTTGCTCCTCTTCTCTTAGAAATACTATTTTTTGCTGGAACTCACAGTGTCATTTTTTTCTTTGTAGGTTTTTTTAGATTGTTTCAGCACATTTTAATTTGTTGTGAGCCTAGGGCATACGTGCTGCCAAAACAACAAGGATTTGGAGCAAAATATTCACACAGGCGTTTTGTTTTGACTTCTATATTTCTTTTTATTGTTCACCATAGTCCAGCAGTGGTGGTTTTCATGTATCAAGGCAAACAATTAGCCCAAGATAATTGTCTTTTGGTTTTTGCCATGTAAGCAAATAAACAGCATCAGAACCATTAGAATGAAAGGTGTGCCTCTGATTTGCATATTTGAAGAACTTATATGGAGTGCTTAAATAACTGTTTATTTCGTGAAAATAATAGGAATAATTCTATTGGATTTTGTTGAGCTTAATTCCAGCATACTAATTTTGTTCTCATGTATTTCTGTGGCAGGTTATAACTTTAGCACTTATATCGACCACAAGTATTTAATCATCATCTTGATAAGATCGCTAAGATCGATGTTTCATATTTTGCAAACAAACGTTGGTCCAAACAGCTGCACAAAAGAACAGCACAGCGCGCGTAAGCGCGCTCCTTGGGTCTAGTATTAGTATATAGAAGGCGGAGGATGGATGGTAGAGATGGAGGGTAATTAATGGAGAAAAAGTATCTATTTGATCTCTAAACTTTGGGCTCAGACCCAATTTGGCCCTTCAACCTTGAACTTCAACATCAGGTTAAAAAAACAGGCACAATTGGTCCCTTAATTGGTCAAAAAGTGGTTTTAGACCATTTAGATGGTTTTGCTGAAGTGGATGGTGACACAATGATTTTTTTTTCCGACATGGACACAATCCTAAGTTCCAGCTGGCAATCCTAAGTATAAGACAAAATCACCTAGAAATGCCAAGTGAGCTCCATGTTAGTGTTTAGTTAGCTAAAAAAGAAAAATCGAAAACCACCTTTTAACCGGTCAAAGAATCAATTGTGTCTAAATTTAATAATTCAAGAATCACTTTGACCCGTTTCTAGAGTTTAGAGACTAAATTGAGGCTGAAGCCAAAGTTCATGAATCATATATGTACTTTTTCCTTAATAAGGAGAGAGACCATGATCATTTCTTATATAAAAACAGTCTCTGAGCTTGAAATAAAACTGAGAAACGAGTAAAAAACTCACCACAAGTAGTATGCCATTTTTATTAGGAAAACATATTGAGGAATAATAAATTAATTAATTGTTAAAAATTATGCGTTGGGATGGTTATATCCGCATCGTACGAAACAGTTTAGAGAAATAATGTATTAGAGTGCCCTAAGGCCATCTCTAATGCAAGTGCTTAGACATGTGCTTAAAGAAAAAAATCAGATTTTTGTCATGTAGGATAGAGAAGGTGCTTGCATGGGTGTTTAGAAAGGGGTATGGGTGCCTAATTAAGCACCATGCTTAGAGAGATGACTAGAGGAACGAAGCACCTATACAAGATTGTATGCATTGGAAATAAGTTTTTCTACATAAATGCTTAGCGACGTGGTAGCACTCTCTCTCATTAAGCATCTGCTATAAAACGTTTTGCATTGAAGATTGCCTTATGATCAAATCATGAGAATGATGACCGTGTGGGAGCAAGTAAATAGCAGATCAAACTACAGTGAAAGAACGAGCAACATTTCTGTAGTCTAATGATGCTGCAGCCATTTAAACCCTACTTATTACGAGTTCGCATTCCATCTTAATTTATTTGAGAAATCGAATTTTGGTAACATCATACAATTAGGACTTGTTTAGGAAGCTAGCCCATTCCGGCAGGGATCCCTATGAATTGGTAGAAATTTTGAAGTAATCTCCCAACAATTCCTCGGGTGATCCCAATCGGGACCATTTCTAAAAGTCCTCATGTGCTACCAAATTCAAAGCGTTGCTAGCTATTTAAACTACAAAGAAAATTGCAAAAATTTACAACCCAAAACACTACAAATGTCGATCAAAATAGATACACACCAGTCTTGACA
The DNA here is from genome assembly GCA_005191435.1 of Raddia distichophylla. NCBI lineage: Eukaryota > Viridiplantae > Streptophyta > Magnoliopsida > Poales > Poaceae > Raddia > Raddia distichophylla. Next base: position 1,638,950 of record SPJY01012519.1, on the reverse strand, counting down.
ACGAGACAACTGTTGCATGTATTTCTAAACAAACAGATAAGCACATACAAATTTACCATAAAGGACCAAACCAATCGAAGCCATGTGGTGGCTAAAAGGACACATTTGAAATGGGCGAGAACAACCGATCACAGAAGCAAGATTTTGTTGGCATGATAAAAAAACCTAGAGAGAGTTGGTTGAGCACTGTTTTAAGTTTTGACGTAGCTTGTGTTTGAAGTTCCGTTGTTTTAGTTGTTTTGGTTGATTCAGTTGTGTTGGGTTTGGGTTTGTATATCAAGGTGGCTCGGACGAGGTAAGCGTGGCTAAGAGAAAAATTATGTTTTTTATTGTAATTTTTAAAATTTGAATAAATGCCGCAATATCATAAACCCATTTTTGTAGTAAAGATAGTGTCCTCTAGCTAGCTACCAAGAAGTGAGACACTCATAAATGGCAATCACCATAAGTCTCTTTTCAACAGTAAAAAGCTAACGCTCTCTAGCTACCAAAATTAGCTACCAATCAGGCGTGAGACGTGATCACAAACGGCATCATGTATCAATCAGGTGTGTAGATACGTTGCAATCTAGCCTTAACCACGTGGGAGGCATGACATGAACATTGCATGTTTGATTGTGTGCAGCAATCAACTGTTTGTGGCGGATGTCTTGGAGATGCTGAAGCCAAGCCAGTGTCGTGAATGATAATCGTGAACGGTGATCATATTAACAGGCTCATTAGTAATAAATTATCCCAACTTCACACGCTAGAGCTAGATACCTGGATTAGTTTAATTAATTTGCAGACCCACACGTTACGGGTGAAGGCGATCGACAAGCCCCACGTTACGGGTGGGGTGCGAGTGACTCAACGGCCACCACACCACTTATCGCCTCGGCCACGCACGCACGCACGTGGTGGCGTGGTGCGGCCTGTCGCTGTGGGCGAGGACAGCAAACCTGTACGGCGGCTTGAATTAGTAAGTAGGTTTCCGTGCAGCCCTTTCCATGATTGGTCAATTGCGTTTTGCTTTTGTTTTTTTCTAAGTCCATGATGTACAAGTGAATATTAACTGTCTATCCCTTATAATCTAACACTTTAGATTGATTTAAATTTTTTAAACATTGGTTGTATATGTTTTGTGTATGGAGCTCTCTGAATAGACGGTCATATTTGAATTACACTATCACCCTATTATATTTGGCAATGTGTACCGTAAAACTACTCTATTTTTTGAGAAACACAACATTTCATTATATTATAGACCAAAGTCCTATAATCACAAGAACAACGCTTACAACACAGCTCCATAGAAAGACCCAACACCTCCTACTAAAAGCAACATAAAAAGCATCTTACATTCCTTTTGTCAGGACAAAGAACTTATATATTGTGTGCGTCGTATAATGTTTGCACAAGTATACACAAACTAGGTGTTTTATGCACTTCTTGTGTGGCATGTCTTTTTCAAGCTAAAAACTAAGCTCGAACACTCAAATTCAGCTTCACCAATTTTTCATGGATCTGCTTCCATCGACCTAGCATAACCTCGCAAGGCTTAGCAGCACTACAAGGTCCATTGCTATCTTCAACTTCTGGAACAATGATTTGAAGACAAAACCAGTCCAAAGCAGAAACAAACCTCTCATATGACGCAAGGAGAATGAACCCAACATCCATGAGATTGGGGATCATGGGTACCAGCCCTACCCAAAGCTCTGTCGGGAAGGCTGCTAGCTGCTAAGACCAACCACCACGCCAAAGAAATCTGAAAGGAAACTTATTGACATACCTCGTTGATCCATCGTCAACACCACCGCCGAAGACACATGGCGAGTAAACTCTAACCCTAAGACGCAGATCTGGCCACTAAACTTCCAAATCAAGTTGAGTAAGAGGGTCCCCCTCACCCTCCCACCTCCGGCGAGGTCGCGGGAGTTGAGAGGGCATGGGGTGCAAGAAAATCAGAGGAAAAGGCTGGCGGTGGGCACATGATTCGGTTACAACTCCGCGTGATAAAAGTTTGCTCATTTTCTTTTTGTTTGACTATTCTAATATTTAAGTAGATATTATAAATTTAGATCCATATAACACTATTATCATATCTATAAAACTTTTTTTTTTCTGTCATCGAGAATTTTGCAGTACTTAAAATTTCTTCTATATTAAGTCCTTTAAAATTTGGATCCCTAAAATCTTTGTTGGATAATAATATGCTACAGAAGACCACCGAGGATGCTTTGAACAGCTTTGCTACGCTACTAATAATGGACAAAACGATGGTGATCTACTGGTCCCGCAGTGACCAGCGATTGAGTGTGACCGTGAGTCCACGTACGATCTGGAGTGGACGGGCACTGCTGTCGTACTCGTACGCGCCGGTGCCGGCCGGAAGGTGCCTAGCTAGCGGAGGGCATATGCATCCCTTGCACATGGAGGTTTCAGATAGCGTACCGTACATGGTCGCTAGCTAGTCCACGCCTGCCTTACGTGCCGAAGAGATGTGCCTTGTGCAGGGAACATCTCGTACGTTCGTACGACAATTGGTGGGTGCAGCATCATGCGTGTCCGTTTAGTGGCACAGCCATGTGTCATGATACCAAGAACCAGAAAATTTGACCAGTGACTGCGTACGTGCGTACAGTCTGAGTGTAACCTGTACCGTTCGATCAGCGGAAATGCATGCATGCACGTTATGTCACCACCGATCATCGCGTCTAACCCCGACCGGTCGTCCGGATGCCAAATCCTTGGCGACGGGTCACCCTTCAACGTGGGTTTCTTGCTGGGAATAGGAGGCACAAACACAGTATTTAACGTGGAAAAAACCTCTCCAATGTGGAGAGAAAAAATCACGGAAAAAACAATCACTATAATGGTACAAGATGTACAGGGTACAAGGAAAGCCTTTATATAGGCATGCGTAAGGGTAAATTAGTAAAAACTAATATTTGAAGGCATATCCTAACAAATCTCTCCTTGACTCTAAGTCCATGAAAATATTCTAAGTCCATGAAAATATTCTCCCAAAATCCCCGAAGAGTATTAAGCTCCACGAATACCAACCAAGTCAAGACAGTGCTTGAACTTGATATTAGATAATGACTTTGTAAGCATGTCTGCAGGATTCTCATCAGTATGTATCTTTTCCATAATAATTTTGTCTTCAGCAACAACATCGCGGATAAAATGGTACTTGATATCAATGTGCTTAGTATTGACATGACACATATCATTCTTGGTCAAACAAATAGCACTATGGCTATCACAATAAACAGTGTTGACACGTTGTGGAAAACCAAGTTCAGAAACCAGACCTTGCAACCAAATAGCTTCTTTAACACCTTCAGTAGCTGCAACATACTCTGCTTCAGTAGTAGAAAGAGCAACTATAGATTGTAATGAAGCTTTCCAACTCACTGCAGAACCACACAAAGAGAATAGGTAGTTAGAAGTAGACCTTCTCTTATCGAGATCACCAGCATAATCAGAATCAACAAACCCAACAACATTGTTCGACTTCACCAGACTTTTATCAAACATCAAGCCACAGTCAGAAGCACCTTTAAGATAACGAAGAATTCACTTAACAGCATTCCAATGTTCCTTACTAGGATTATGCATAAATCTGCTAACCACGCTGACTGCATGAGACTAGAATGTTCCTTACCAGGATTATGCATAAATCTGCTAACCACGCTGACTGCATGAGACAAGTTGGGCATTGTACAGATCATAGCATACATAAGATTACCAACAGCACTAGAATATGGAACGTGAAACATATAATCTTTATCATTTTCATTGGTAGGACATTGACTTGAAGATAATTTAAAACGAGAAGCAAACAGTGTAGAGACAGGTTTGCAATTACTGAGATTATACCTTTCAAGTACTTTCTCAATATAACTTTTCTGAGATAGAAATAGAGTACCCGCTTGACGATCACGTTAAATTTTCATCCCAGAATTTTCTTAGCTGGATCAAGATCTTTCATCTCAAATCCCTGACTAAGCTGAGCATTCAACTGATCAATCAGAGACTTGTCATGAGAAGCAATAAGCATATCATCAACATAAAGCAGTATATACACAAAACATCCAATAAACAATTGTTTGAAATAAATGCAATGATCATAATTGCTTCGAAAATAACCATGGGAAATCATGAATGAATCAAACCTTTTATACCACTGCCTTAGAGCTTGTTTCAAACCATAAAGAGATTTCTTCAAATGGCAAACTAAATGCCCTTTTTCAGGAGCAACAAAACCCTCAGGTTGAGTCATAAAAATCTCATCATCCAAATCTCCATGAAGAAAAGCAGTTTTAACATCAAGTTACTCTAATTCAAAATCGAATAAAGCAACAATAGCAAGCATAACCCGAATTGATGATGACGAACAACAGGAGAGAACACCTCGTTAAAGTCAATATCTTCCCTTTGTTCAAACCTTTCACCACTAGACGGCCTTTCCACCTTGCAGGTTCAACTCCAGAAAGTCCATCCTTCTTCTTATAAAGCCATTTTCACTTCAGAGATCTTGTACTTTTGGAAACTCAACCAAATCCCATGTATGATTTTTATAAAGGCTCTCAATTTCTTCATTCATAGCCGTTAACCATTTAGAAGAATTATCACATGAGATAGCTTCAGAATAAGAAGACGGCTCAAAAATTTCTTCACTAGCAGTAATGAAAGCATAATTGGCAACATTATCAGTGTCACGATATCTAGCTAGCAATTGAATACCACGTCTAGGTCTATCACGTGCAATGCAATGATTATCAGAAACAGAAGGCTGAGAAACTGACAGTGTAGAAGAACAAACAGTAGAATCAACAGGTAAGTCTACCTCAAAAGTTGGATTGCTTATAGAAACAACAGTCTCAGATACATCAGTGGATGAGGTACCACTAACAGTAATGAACTTTCATCAAATGTAACATCACGACTAATGATTACTTTCATAGAATCATCATACCATAAACGATACCTTTTAACATCGGAACCATAACCAAGAAAAGAGCATTTTTTAGCTTTAGTCACTAGCTTTCCATCATTACTGTGAGTAGAAATAGCAAAGCTAACCCTCTTCTGCTTGTCAAAAACACAATGTTCACAGAATTTCAAATTCTAAACAACCTTTTTTGTGCAAGAGATGTGTCGACGGTTGAGATATCGATCTCAAGTCGCTAAGGTTCTTTAGAAGTGAGATAGGAGACACGCCGAACAACCACGAACAGCAACGAACAGGAGCCAGGGGTTTTTATCCTGGTTCAGGCCTCTCGGGAGAGATAATAGCCCTACGTTCAGCCTTTCTTATATATCAGAGATGAATACAAGAGGTGGCTCGACGAGACGAACAAGTCTCGGCGAGATTATGGTGTACAGGAAGCAATGTGCTATGATCAGGTGTCTACCAGATGCTAAAAGCTAGGTCAAGTCCCCTCTACACGCCGTAGGGGTCTTATTTATATAGTACGGAGCAAACCGACCTACCGAGGAATATCGGGCCGGGCTAACTACGAGATCGTAACGAACTCGTACATGCCAAATACAACCTACGGTAGATAAGGTAATCTCCTAATCTTGGGGATCACGACTCCTAATCCAATCCGGGAAACCAACGTCCGGGTCTTCACGTAGTCGTGCAGAACTCTTGTTCGAGTAGGACTCAAACACGATTCCTTGGCCTTTACGCACCATGCCAGCCAGGAGGCTGTTCGGCAAGTCGCATATGGGCCAGATAGAACCCTCCAGGGAACTGGGCCCTGGCAGGCTATTCGATTGGACCGTCAGGGAGTGGGTCATGGCAATGGGCCGTATTTTTATCCCCGACAATTTGTCAAAAACAATGTCGTTGCGGCAAAACCAAATCGCACAAAGAAGGATCGTGGTTCCAACAAAAACCCTTTTCTTTATATTTAAAGAAATTTCATAAAGTCAATCGCCTAGTAAGTGAGAACAACTAGTAGGAGTTTTCAAACCAAGAGCAATTTGGACCATGCGCCAAACTGTTTTTGAAATATGACAATCAAAGAAAAGATGTTGAATTGTTTCATTGCCACTACAAAAGCAACAAAGTTGACTCCCTCTCCAATTACGCTTTGCAAGGTTATCTTTTGTTAGAATAATCCCTCTACCTAGGTACCACAAGAAAAATTTTATCTTTAGTGGAAGCTTTAACTTTCAAAGAAATATGTTCATGCTAGACACATCCATGTTCACTAATCTTCAGTACATAGATTGTACCAAAAAGTGACCACTCGTATGTAACTTCCAACTGAAAATGTCTTTTTTCATAATTTAACTCAACATTAGCTAATCGATTGACTAAACTTTGTCAATTAATTAGATTTTGAGCCACTAAAGCTCTTCAAAAAGAGACATTAAAGGGTGAACTATTAATAACACTAGCAACCGTATCATTTTTCTTATGAGCAATGGAGAAAATAGATGGATACTGCAGCTTTAGAGGCATGTGGCCCATCCAAATATCCTCCCAGAATCTAATATGAGTACCATCATTAACTATAAAAGTTCCCCACCTGAGAAATTCATGTTTCACCTTCATATGGCCTTTCCAGAAATGAGAATCCCTAGGTTGGGCTTCAACCTGAGTTAGAGTCTTTGAATGCAAATATTTGAAACGAAGAAGTTGCTGCCAAAGACCATCTTCGTTTAAAAGTTTAAAAAGCCATTTGCATAATAAACATTTATTTGTAATGTCTATCTATCTATTATATTATTGTATTATATTATATTAAAGGAAAGGAAAACGGAGCCACCACAATGCGCCACATTGTTCGAAAATCATCCACCATCCGATCAAGAAAATAGAGCCACCACAACGCGTCACGTTGTACAAAAATCCTCCATCGTCTGATCAATATCCACCAAATCAGATAGTCGTTCGATTGTCATCCACCAAATCAGATAAAAAAGATAAATAAATAATTTATATAACAAACTAGTAAATCTGATCTGATATATTAGAAAGATTATGGGTTGGAGACTACCTAAAAAATATTATAAGATAAATATAAATTCTATGCGCTGACATAAATCTAACCACGCAAATGCGTGAGACACCTTGCTGGTTACAACATACTCCCTCCGTCCCAAAAAGAAAGTCATACTGGGCTTCAAAATTGGTCCCAAAAAGAGTGTCATCCTAGATTGTGGGTCCCACTCCATTTATTAAATCGGATTATTATCCTCCACTCCTCCCACCCACCACTCTCTCCGTCCACCCATTCCCCACCCTCTCCTCGCATCGCCTCCTCCGTCCTCCCCATTTCCCCTTTCTTCGCATCACCCCCTCCCCGCTCTTGTCCTTTTTTGTTGCATTGAACCACTTCTCATCTAGATGGACAATGTTATCCATTTCAATGAACTTTGGTTGGCTTCACAAAGAATTTTGATCTAACATGGAAACACACCTGTCGACGGTTGGGATATTGACCCAAGTCAACC